>PVHP010002015.1:32808-96560 GCA_004024765.1 Zapus hudsonius | reverse complement strand
ATTCTTATTGGAATGCTAGCATAGTTCCATATTAGGATGCTCATGATGTACCTCAGTCCTAAAGCCTGGAACATGCTTAATAAATCAATGTTCCTAGTGCCAAGGCTGGATATATATGCCTGTATCCAAAATAGTTACCCAGGCCTTCTTGCTTAAGGGGCCCCAAACTACTGTAATACTCTATTGTAGCCATCTTGGAATTCTTAAGAGTGTTTTAACAAGGAATTATTAAGTGGCACATATACATGGTACATAGGCAGATCTGTGTTTGAATCCTGCATCTGTTAACTCACTGTCTGCCCAATAACAAGTAAATTACTTAATCTCTCTGTGCCATGATTTGTGCAATACTATGCTAGAGATAAAAATTAGTGACAGTGTCAGAAACATGGTAAGTGATATCTTAAATACTGAATCTGGTAGTCATTTTTTCTCTGGGAATGACGGAGACAGAGATTATATCAGAGTGGGCAAATCAGATTTTAAATTTCAGAGATTGCTTTGTAAGGAAAAAAGCTTATTTCTTTACCCAGGTCTTGAAGGAAGAATTCAGTTAGCATGAAGAAGCCAATTTGGGGTGGAGAGAGTAACACATGAAAAGGCAAGAGGAGCCTTGAAATCAGATGGGGATCCCTACAGCATGTGTGAAGGACAAGCGGCTACGTTAGATGTACTTGGGTGAGAATCTCAGCTGAATGTCCTTAGGAAAGGCTCTTCTCCCAGTTTCATGGATTTTTTTGAATATTTACTTATTCATTTATTCATTGAAACAGGGACTTACTATCTATAGCTCAGATAAGCCTCAAATTTACAATCCTCTTGCATCACCTTCTGACTACTGGGATGACAGGTATGTGTCACCACACCTGCAGGAAATAATTATTTTTTTTCTGTTTTGTGGTTTTTAATTTATTTTCATTTATTTTTATTTTTGTTTATCTTTATTTCCCAAAATTAGATACATTGATTGGGTAAATATTGTGCTTATATTCTCATTTCCCTCCTGATGATTCTTCCAATTTTGTTCGGGTTTGTTGTAACCTCTCCTTTTTCATTTCTGGATTTTTTTTGTGCCTTCTCTGTTTTTCGTTTAACTAGATTGGCTAACAGTTTGTCAATCTTATTTTTTCAAAGAACCAACTCTGTGATTTTTTTAACTGATTTCTTCATTTCCAATTCATTGATCTCAGCTCTGATCCTAATTATTTCTTTTCACCTTGAGCTTCTAGGGTTAGCTTGTTCTAGTATTTCCAATGCCTTTAAGTTGGGTGGTTAGTTAGGTGGTTAATTTGAGAACTCTCTGTCTTTGTTATGAAGGCATTTAGCGCTATGAATTTCCCCCTTAGGACTGCCTTCATAATGTCCCAGAGATTTTGGTATGACGTGTCTTCATTATCATTTATTTCTATGAAATTTTCAATTTCTTTTTTGATTTTCTGAATGACCCATTCATTGTTTAAAAGTGAATTGTTCAGTTGCCAATAGTTAGTGTACTTCCTGCTGCTCCTCCCACAGTTAATTTCTAACTTTAACACATTGTGGTCTGATATGATGCAGGCGGGGGGGGGGGGCTACATCAATCTAGGAAAGTAATTCTTAATGGTCTGTGTTGTTGTCAGCTTTCTCATTGCTGACACAAAGAACCCAACAAAAAGCAACCAATGGGAGGAATGGATGTATTTTGACTTACAGACTCCAGGGGAATGTCCATGATGGCAGGGAAAATGATAGGATGAGCAGAGGGTAGACATCACCTCTACCACAGCACTGCAAACAGTGGCAGGCAGTTGTGCCAGATTTTTTTGCCCAGCATGAAAGACAGTGTTTACTATCTGTATATATAGAAGCTCCAGGGTGTACACTCAGCCCAGCTTGGTGGCAAGTTCTTTGGCCTTTGCCTTTTCCAGCTTGGCAATTTGAGCCACAGATTTTGAACCCAGGACGTTGCTTCCCAGATGACGATGAATCTTTTTGTATCTGTCATTGTAATTGGTCCTAATACCTTCCACCAGTTTACCCAGGGTTCCTTTGCCTTCCTAGTTAACCTGTGTGAGGGCCATGATGGTATATCTGTGGATAAGCCACCCAGCCTGGCCTTACCTTTGATGATGCAGTACAGGATCCCCACCTTGCCACACAGGGAAGGCGCGAACACCACCAGCTCCATGGGATCCATGTCACATGTAGTCACCACCAGATGAGCCTTCTTGTTCTCCACCAAAATTCTGATACTGTTGATCCCAGCTCGAAGGAGAGCTGGTCTTTAGTCGGGATGCCCCCTTTGCCAGCAGCCTCTGATTCTTCTCCTGCTTGTTTCTGGCCTGGATTTGTGGGCAAGCTTGAGCAGGTAGGAGCCATGTGGTGGTCCAAAGCCTGGGTGAACTGGGTGATTGCAGGAGGCAGGCCTTTGCTGCTACCCAGGTATAACAGGGCCATTTAACAAAGTGGGTGAGGTCCCTTTTGGGCTGAATGTCCTGCCCAATGCCAAAATTCTTGGGCCTTTTCTCAAATAGAACATTCATGACCTTTTTGGGTTCCTGCTTTTTTATGACAGCAGGGGCTGGGGTCACCTTCTCTCCCTTGGCCTTTTTTCCTTTCAGCATCTTGCTTGGCTGGAGGAGAGAGAAAGAAAAGTCCCAGATTTTGTTTGTTTGTTTGTTTGTTTCATTTTTAAAGAGCAGAGATTGTCATGAAAGACTGAATATCTTTTAATCAGTGTTTCAGGTGGTAAAATATTCACCTATACATAGTCAAGTTATGTTGAGGATGGGACTGAACTCATGATACTCATTTATGTTTCCTACACATCTTCTACATGTAGCCCAAAAATAGTTCTGTACTGTGTGTGCATATATTTTGATGGGGGCCCATCAAATGAGATCAGGTGGGGAAATTTCTTCTTTGCATGTCATATTAGTGGTCACGAAATTTGAAATTTTGGAATATTTTTGGTGTCAGATTTTAATATTAGGAATGCATACACTCACTGTGCCTGCCTCAGGAAGTTCTGGCTGATAAACAAGTTTGGTTAAGTAAAGGATATATAGATGAGTACTTAGCAAATTGTAGATGGCGAGAAGATGATCTATAATTATTCACAGCACTGGGGTAGATGAAAGTTTAAAGGTTCTTAGGCAAAGACCCATCCTTAGAAGGGCCTGCCATTCAAAGCCCCTGAACCTGATCTTTTAGACAGGGGAAGACCATGAAAGTGTTTCAGCAGAATTGTGACATAATCTGTCCTGCCTCCTAGAAAATTGCTGTGACAGTCTTATAGAGATGTGAAGAATTGTGAACTGAAACTTGACTTTTAGTCACGAGTGTATTCTCCACTGGCACATCTGACAAAGACAATTTCAGTTTCTAGTGTGAGCGACAGTCGGCCCTGAGCAGAAATTCCCAGCTAAGAATCCTTCTCTCGGCCTCTGCCCCTGTCCCAGGGAGGTACTCTGAAGAAGGCTCAGCTGTAATTCACATCACAAACATGACTTACATGTCAGCCTATGCATTAGATTGACAGCCTTCATTATATCTTTTCCAAACCCACTGCAGTCTTGTGAAGACACAGCTAATGCCCTGCTGAGAGCTTTAACACTCCAGTCCCAGGATACTCCCTGGGATGTCCTCATCCTGGCTGTAAGTGCCAGAGCATCCCTGGATACAGACCCTTGTCATTCACAGCAGATGTAATGACAGCTAATCAACAGTGTTTATGGAGCACCCACTGTGCTGGGGAAAGCTGTCTGGTAACCAGAGCAGTAGGAAAGTGTAGTAGCCCTTGTGGAGTGCCTGACATGCCTGTCAATGACATTAGCTTTTCCAGATCATTAAGGATTATTCAATACAACTAAAAGTGTGACTGAGTCTACCTCTCTGCCAGCTTCTAGGATGTATTACAGCTAGGGATTGACCAGGCTTTGGGCATTTTCTAAAGAGAATTTTGAATTCTCTTTACAAATCAAAGGATTATCAATTTTTCAGATCTGTCAATTTTCTCTGGATTAGAATTATATTTATGTACTCATTGGAGTCCATTTCAATTGAAAACATTCCTTAATGACATCAATTTTTTCAATCATATTTCTTTAGGAATTTTCAATAACATCAATGCTAATTATATTATTTTCCTTAGCTAAGAATGCCTCTCCTGGCCTCAGAACTACTGAAACACTACTTGTGTTTTGCTTGTGTTGTGAAGATAAAGACTTTTAGAATATTTTGCTTGTTTTTTTGAAGATAAAGGCATTTTGAACTTACACAGAGGAAAAACAACATGCCACATAGAATAAAACTGCATGCTAAAATTTATTTCTTTGTAATTTTTCCCAACAACTTTACTTCATAATGTAAGATATGAAGGGAGAAAATAAAGCAAAGAAAATAAATAAAAATCTGCAACATTGAAAACCAATCTTCTTCATCCTAAGTAATTATCTTTATTTGTAATTGTTCACTGTGCATATGAAAACCATTTTACATATTTTTTTCTCACTGTCTGTTACTTGGTAATACTTAGCTGTAGTGGGTGGGTGGTTACCTTTTGTAGCTCAAGTTTTTATTTTTCTGTAAAATACAGTTCTCCACATCTATACCATAATTATGTTTACAGAGGCAGATGCATGACCTCACCACAGATACCAACCACATTCAAAACCAAAGACTGAACAGGAGGTCAGATAATTCAACTCTTCTGAAAGAAAAAATGCTTAGGAGATCCAATGTGTGTGACAACACATGCATTTAACAAAACAAAAAAATAATCACTTTCATGCCAGTGACAGGAGGTGATTCAGCAAGCTGGCTGGCTGTAAAGGTTGATTAACAGGTTTCAGATTCTTAATTGGGTGTCTAGCTTGCTAAGTAGCAGCTGGTCTTTAATTAGTCGAAAAATTATTACCACTAAGAGTTGTTTTAAAAAGAAAAAGAACAAAATAATTAAAATGTTAGAATCCATATGGTGAGAGCATATCCTCACTTATCAATAGCTGCTTTCTTTCTTCATCACTAATAAGTTTTAAAATATTCTCCCACTGCTGTAAAAAAATGTAAAGCAGGCAAATGTGGGAGCCTCAGAATATCAGAATGGAATAGCCAAAAACAAAAACCCACTTACCATTGAGTGCTTATTTTTGATCATGAAATGATCTCCTATACCTTCACCCAGAATGAATATGTGATCACAGACCTCATTATCAAGACTTACTGAAGTCTCTGACTTGATTTGTTATAGATTTAATGCCACTAGTTAAAACATCAGTTACCCTATAGGAGACAGGAAATTTGCCTTTGCACATACAGTCCTTTCAAAGATTAACAAGAAGTTAATTTCATCAATCATTGTAGGAAACCAATATTTTCTGTGACTCAGTGATGACAATGCTATCTAATCGCAGATAAAATTTTATAAAAACCTGATATGTGCTATTGGAATAAATAAATCTGTACATGAAGCAGGTCATGAAATTTTATAGATATATAAATATATAGTGAGATATGTAAGACCATGTTATTACTTCCGAATGGACAAAGTGGTGGTTTCACTGATCCAATATTATTCTTAAAAATATTGTCTTTACAATATTTTTATTGACTTTTTGTTTTATCTTTTGATTTTAGGGTGGTTACAAAAGTATATAATTTTCGGTGCTGGTAGAACTGAATTCAGATTAGAGCTCACTCATTTTAGAACTTAATGTGTCTTAACTCGTTTTGGTTCTATACTATCTTTTACAATATGATATAAGAATAATTAAATACAAACCGAGATTTGTGCAAATTATACAAAGTAACTCAAGTTATTTCTTCAATGTGTGAGTCATTAAGTAAATGGATTTCTTTCACTTGTTTTCATAGGCATGTCAAGGAATTTCAGTTGTATGGGAGAAACAACGATTAATTATGACATTTTAGTCGTTACCTTCTCTTTATTGCTGTGGCAATAAAGCCAACCTGAAGAAACTGTGGGAAAAAGGTTGAATTATACACTCACAGTTTTGAGCTGAAGTTTAGTTTTGGTGGAGGAAGCATAGTAGAGCAGGCAGCTGGAACATCAAATCTCAAGGAGCAGGGAGACACCTTCTGAATGAGTTTGATCTGAATACGGAGAGGGCTGGACTGATCAGCTGCAAGATCCATGCCCAGTGACACATGTTCTCCAGCAAAGCTCCAACTATCATAGGTTCCACCAGCTGGAGCCTAAATGAAGGCTTAATCACAAATACTTGAGGTTATGGGAATGTGTTCAGAATGGTAGTCCCCCAGCTGGTGGCAATTTGGGAATTGGAGCCTCCTGGAGGCAGTGTATTGTTGGGGTGTATAGCCACCTTCACCTGGCCAGTGTTTGGCTTACCCTCCTATTGCTGTTGTCCCCCTGATGCTGGCCAGGATGTGATGTCCAGCCTCTGATCATACCAACGTGACTCATGCCATCATGAAGTTTCCCCTTGAGTCCGCCAAAATAAGCCCTTTCCTCATAGAAGCTGCTTCTGATCCGGTATTTGTTCAGCAATACAAAGGTAGCTTCAACAGGGGACATTTTACATTCAGACCACCACTTACTTATTGCATGAATTTACTGTGTATCCAGTAAATACATTTTTGTATAAATACACTAATTATGTATGGATTCTTGAGACTTGGGCATTTTTTTCTGGGGGGGTTGTAATTAACTGATGGTTATGATGGTTGTCATTGCAGATTCTCCAGGCATAGAGATTGACCTAACTGATATGTTTGCTGTGATGTTTACTTCCCCATGCCCTCATGAAGCTACTTACCCCTTGAAGAGGTAGCTATCATGTGTTTCCAACTAAATTTCTTCCTTAGGTACAGGTGCTAAGTATGTGTGCATTTCATGATTAGAATCATAGTCTTACCTCACACCATGGCTTTGTCTGGCTTCTTCAGGATCACCGCCTTCTCCTTTGACATAATCAGAAAGTTATTCTTTATTTTTAAATCTTAAATTATATTTTAAATCACTCATTTTTAAACTTTTTATTCATTCTCCTTATTTTAATATAAACTGTACAGATTCATTTTAGGATGATACAATAACTGATTTTTCTTTGTTAGCTAATTAAATATATAATTAAAAAAGACAGAGAGTTTTAATTTGGGCAGAAACTTACAGTGGAAGTGAATAATGCACATATCAGAAGCCATAAGTTGTTAAAGAAAAATCCCAGTGTTAGCGGTCGGACACCTTCCAATGAATTGTTGGCCAGAGAGGACCCTGAGACCTTTAAAACAATATAGGCTGTTGACAACGATTTTGTTGCATACTTGAACTACATGGCAAATTGAAGATACCACATGTATTGGTTACAGGAAACTGAAAAGAAAAAACAAGGTGGGATAGTTCTGGAAGCACTCTCTGCTGGGAACTGTCAGTGCAAGAAAGTGCTATACAGCCTCCTGGGGAAAGAGCACTATCAAATCCTACCCAAACCTGGACCCATCTTGCATTGTTACACAACTGACCAGCCTGGCAAGATGTGTCCACCAGAGCAATAGTGGCATGACTGCCTGTTCAAGGGGTAGCCAACTGCCCTCCGATGCAAGCTGAGCCCTAGTCTGCAGGAGGGAATTCATCCCTGCCACTGAAAACTTAGGCAAAGTCTTATGGCTGAAAAGGTCATAGACCCTATAGTGAATGACTAAATGGATATGTTGTGTCCATAAAATTGTGCTCTAAAGATTTCTATTATTATATTAGTGCTACTCTCACCTTTGGCCAAAGAAACTTACCTTTGCAGATGGTGGTGAGTAACGGGGAGACTTAAATCTCATCAAAGTGCTGAGAAGTGACTGCTCAGTCTTCAGTGCTCAACACAGCATCTCTATCACACCTTCCAGGGTGCAGGGAACAATGGAAAAATATGGGACAGAGAAAAAAATAAGAGGCAGAAGGTGGGAAGAGGTGCTTTGAGTCCTTCTCTTCTGAATTTAAATTTTTTTTTTTTTTTGGTTTTTCGAGGTAGGGTCTCGCTCTAGCCCAGGCTGATCTAGAATTCACTATGTAGTCTCAGGCTGGCCTTTAAGTCACGCTGATCCTCCTACCTCTGCCTCCCGAGTGCTGGGATTAAAGGCGTGCGCCACCACACCCGGCTTCTCTTCTGAATTTAAAGTGACCATTACTTCATGACAGCACCTGTCATTACCTCTAAGAGAGCTCCGATATTAAACACATCAATATTTCAACATAGATGAAAGATGGCCAAAGTCAAGGAAAGGTCATCAATACAGAAGAGTAGAAAGATGAGTTAGAAAGAAGTGGTTCAGTGTGTGGGGGGATGACAGAAAAGGTAACCCATTATGATTATGATCAGAATTACATTATTTTCAGGTTTGTGAAATTTGTCGATGAAAACTAAAAATACAAAATTGGAATAATTTATAATTTTTGACACCAACCTTTTTTTCCATTTTTCTGCTTATTTTTCAAAACTGCTAGAGTCTATGCCTGTGAGATTTCCTAAGCACTATATTGTGAAGGCAGTGGAGTTCACTGTCAATAAGCAGTAAATGTCAATTGTCCTGATCAGGCAGTGTCAACTGAGAACAACACTAACATGTGCTACAGTAAGATGCAAACCAGACAGTAGCAATTAAGAGCAAATATTTGGTTGACATCTGTAGTTTCCACTTGGGTGGAAACTAAAACTATTGCATTTTTGTGTGGTCATCCATACTGTCATCTGCCTCTGCTACAGATGTTCTCAAATATCCGAGGAACTGAGCATTAACCCTCTGCTGCCTGCTAACAAGGCCCATGGCCTTGGGAAGACTTTCTCCCTTTACAAAACATATGATGTAGTCAGCTCTATGCTGTTGGGATGAACCTCCAATCCAAGCACAGTTTATTTATTTATTTGAACTTTATAGATTCATTCAGAAAGAGAAAAACCACCACCAGCTCCAAAAGCAAACACACTCAGGGAGCCAACCAGCAGGGAACACAGGCAGAGCTCAGACTGCTCCCTTCAAATCCTTCCATGGTAATACCTTAGGTCTGGACCCTAGGATTCACTTACAGTGACCCATCCTCCAGCTAGGTGACTGGAGACAAGCTTTTTTTTTTTCTGGTGCTTCTCACTGTATTTTATTTTATTTTTATTTTTCCTTTATTATCCATAATTAGATACATTGTATGAGCAAATAATGAGTTGGTATCCCCAGTTCCCTGATTCCCCTGTTCCATGTCCCCAATCAGCTGGGTATTCTCCTCTGTGGGCAGTCTGGATCAGTCCATGGGGCAGGGGGTTATGGATAGCCTAGGAGTCAAGCCATTTTCACCCCCCCACCTTGTGTGTTGTTACTGAGGGGCAATGTGGAGACAGGCTTTTAATAAAACTCATGAATGTATTGGGGGACGTCTATTCAAGCTACCACAACTTAACACTTTATAAGACATGCTAGAAACTCTCATTGTTATGCAGTTACAAATATCTGTAATTTCCACTGATACCCAACCAAATGGCTCAGTTTATACAGTTCATCACAATAAAAGCGTAACCAAATGATATTTTATTTTATATTACATTGTTTTCCCCCAATTCATGGTAACTGGAAAACTATTGGCATAATGCTGAATAATCTACTAACACATTTAATTTTTTCCTATGCCTATCCAAGAGGTGACACTGACTGTTTTTCAGTTGGTGAAGGATAAAATCAAAACAATAAAGAAGTTGCTCAGTGTATCAGTCAGGGTTCTCTAGACGAAACAGAGTTGATAGAATGGATTGTAGTAAAAGGAGAATTTATTAAGTTAGCTTACAACAGTCCAACAATAGCAGTCTACAGGCCCACTGGTGAAGGAGTCAGCCATTCAGTCCACAAGGCTGGAGGCCTTAGCCGTCCCAATCCAGCCCTGAAGGCCTTAAGGCTCCCTGGGAAGCAGCTGCTCTTCAGTCCATGATGTGAGACTGAGGAAACTGGGTTTCAGTGTCCAAGAAGTATAGGAGAGCAGGATGTGAGTGCAAGTCACGAACAAGTACCAGCAGCTGGGGGAGGAAGGAAGAAGAGCTTCCCTTCCCCTCAAGCTTCCTTATATTTAGTCCCCTTGGAAGGCCCACCCACTGGGGAAGGGCTCACTCTGGGGAAGGGACCTTCTCCCTTCTCCAAAAATCCCAAAAGGGTTTTGTCAGTCCTTCCTGCCGGCAAGTGTCTTGTATTTCTTCCTGTCTATATTCTTTGGTGTTGCTTAAAGATATTAATCCCATAAAGAACCCTTTACTATTTTGAAATCTATCACAATAGGCCAAATCTTTGTTATTCTATTTCACTGATCAAATGGAATTTCTTGTGTTAGCCATGAGTCCATACTTCCACCTGAAAAATACCATTTCCCTTACATTCCTGCTGTTCCACACCAGCCTGCTCAACCTGCCTAGGGTGCACTTTAGGGCTTGATTCTCCTCTGAGGATAAAGCTTCTCATGACTTTCTTGAGAAAAAGACAATCTCTTTACAATCCACAATCCTCACATTTCATCAAAAGTATTATGTGTTCATCCTCACTTAAACTCATTTGCTAGTTTGCCTCCAACTTTACACTTCTCCCAGTGGGGCTCCATGTTTTAAGAAGGTGGGCTTTATTCATTTCTCTCCCTTAGCTAATTGTAACATTAACTCATCTCATTGTCAAGTTTAATACCAATTTCATTGCTTGCTATCTACTTGTAAATCATGTTTTTGCTTTTTTTCAATGCTTCATATTTTCTGACTTATTTAAACTATATATCCTTTAATTTTAAATACCATCCACATACTTTCCCCATGAAACTTCTGTTTTACTTGGCTGAAAAATACAAATCATATTTGACTCCTTGCTCCTTTTGTGGTGATGTGTGTGTATCCCTAACTCAAGATGTCTAAGGGAGTGTGTCATTTCTCTCTCCCACTGATCCTTCCTTCATTTTCCTAATGTAAATGAATTATATTAAAATTTGATCAGTTCTTCAGCATCTGATATACTCTTTCCTCTACCTTAACCATCTAATCAGTAATAAAGTCCTGTAGATCCATTCTTGTAAATTGTTCTTGTCATTTACTCAGAAATGGTACTAGTAGGACTTTCATCTAGTCCACCGTGACATCTCAGTGGAGGTCACAGGCCACTATGACATCTCAGTGGAGTTCACAGGCCACCGTGATATCTCAGTGGAGTTCACAGAACACCGTGACATCTCAGTGGAGGTCACAGGCCACCATGACATCTCAGTGGAATTCAAAGGCCACCATGACATCTCAGTGGAGGTCACAGGCCATCATGACATCTCAGTGGAATTCAAAGGCCACCATGACATCTCAGTGGAGGTCACAGGCCACCATGACATCTCAGTGGAATTCAAAGGCCACCATGACATCTCAGTGGAGGTCACAGGCCACCATGACATCTCAGTGGAGGTCACAGGCCACCATGACATCTCAGTGGAGTTCACAGGCCACCATGACATCTCAGTGGAGGTCACAGGCCATCATGACATCTCAGTGGAATTCACAGGTCTTCCTACCTTGCATACCTCAGTCCAAACAAATAGCCATATTGTAACCAAAAGTAACCCTTCAAGCATATTCAAGCATACAACTTCTACCACCCACCTACTTTCTAATATCCCACAGTGGTTTGCAAACTTAATAAAAAGTCACTACTTTTCACATAGCTGACAACACATTTTGAGATGTCACCCTTTCCCCTCTCTTTTGTGTATCTCTTAGCAGACACACCTTCACATATCATGCTAAAGTTCTTTTTTATATATTTATTAGGAATAAGTACATACATTGTATGAGCAAATCTTGTGAAGGTGTCCCCATTTTCCTCCTCTCTGTCCCCTACTCACTGGGGTCTTTCCTCAGTGTACATTCTGGATCTGTCCATAGGTTAGGGGGTTATGAACTGCACCAGATTGAGCCAGTTTTTCTTTATTTTTCCTTCCCCCTTTGTGTATTGTTGCTAAGGGGCAATATCTCTGGATATTCTCTCCCACCATGGCTCTTAAATTCTTTCAGCCCTCTCTTCCGCTCAGTTCCCTGAGTCACAGTGGGTGAGTTTTAAGTCTTGAGTGTTGAGATCTTAAGTATCTCTGGATCTTTGTCCTAGGTTGTGTTGGGTTTAATTGGTGTCTGTCTCCATTGACCTTTTCTGGGTTATCAGACTTGCTGTGGTGATTGGTCTCCTATTTGTCTTGTCACTTTCTCGTAGGTTTCATTTGGGCCCTGTGTGAAGTCTAGGTGTGGTTTGTCTCCTGCCAGCATATCAGCCACCATCCAATGTCTTGTTGGTGGCATTGAGTTGTCCCTGGCTCTCTCACTGCCTTCTGAAAAATACAAAATTCTTGAGAGAGAAGAGAGAGAGACAGAGAGAGAGAGAGAGAGAGAGAGAGAGAGAGAGGGAGGGAGGGAGAGAGAGATAAAGAGAGAGGATGGGCACATCAGGGCCTTCTGTCATTGTAAAAAAATTCTGGGCTCATGTGACACTATGCATTTGGCTTTTCATGGGCACTGGGGAATGGAACCAAGACCATCTGGATTTGCAAGCAAGTCCCTTTAACCACTGAGCCCACTCTCAGCCCAGCTTCAGCTCTTCAAATGCTGCCTAATCTCAGGCCTTTTGCTTTGGTTGCATTATCTACTCTTAATTCACCTGGTGAGCACTTATCTTCTTGTCTTTGCTTCCTCATCTTTTCCTAGAAAACACCTTTGCATCACTTCCTGCATAGATGTGTACACATACATACATGCGCAGGCACACACATATAAGACAAAGGCAGCTCTCTATCTGATGGTCTCATTGTCAGTCTTCCTTTATATTATGAAACAGAATAAAAAATTGTCAGACAATTTTTAACTCGCTTTTTAAATTGTTTCTTTTTTCAGTTAAATCCAAAGCTCTATGATTTTTGAATTGTGTCTGCCTTGTTAGAAACTTTAGCCTCTAATTATTTGGCTGATAAAAATAAGTACTAAATTAAAAGCATTCATTTCAACTGCATAATAATCTGTAATCTTCCAGCTTTGTATAGTAAATGATACCACAGGAATATGTAGCTCACGATGGGCCTTTATGAGCCTTTATGTAGTCTCACTGTAATTCTACTACTTTGCTATTGCATTAAGCACTACTAAAGAGAAAAGGAAGTGAAGAGGAACACTATTACAGAAGTAAATATCATATATGGCAGCTTTTAAACACAAGTATTTAAAAATATTGTATATTAGTAAAAATATAAATTCAATAGTTATTGCCAGATATTTCGAAATAATAATCTAAAATAACTTATTTCTCTCTATCCCAATCCTAAGCCTTCTTTTTTTCCTCAAGCTTTTTGTATTTTACCTGACTCTTCCCAAGATGGTGACCTCATCTGTTTTGCCCTTGAAGCTTCAATATCATATCCCCATTCAAGCCATCAAGAAGATGGAAAGAGGGAAGAACCTATTATTTTGAAGAACACATTATGTTTCTGTCGCTTCTGCTCATATATGGTCAGCCAGAACTTGGTCCCCACCTACTCTTAACTACAAGTGAGGCTGACACCAAAGGTCTTTGTTTTCAGAAGACCTGAGCTAACAAGCTATATTTTTAATTAAATGGAAGATAAGAAGAATAGATATTGTAGGAAGGTAAACAGTCTTACATGCATTTGCAGGAATATAAATGTTGTATTTAATTCCTAAGTAGCTCAGTTTAGACAATCATTATTTTGTGCTGCCTGCTAGGAACATACTCCTGGAGCTATCAATTAGTTTTATAATTTTTAGATTACCTTAAAAACATGTATTTTCAGTTGTGCTTTCAAGAGTTACTGAGTACTTCCTAATACTCAATGCAACAATTCTTGGCTGCTTTTATCAAATGCCCAGGCAGAAGCTTCACGATAAGTGCCGTAGTTGGTGGCTTAGATTGACAATCTCTTTCAAGCAAGATCTAGCTCAGTGGTTAAGATTAATTGCCACACAAGCTCAGGAACTTGAGTTTGACCCTCAGCACTCAGGGACAAAGCTGAACATGGCTTCACATGCCTCTAAACCCAGGCCTAAGGGTGGCAGAGACAAGGGCCTCTTGGATGCTTTAAGGTCAGCTAGTTTAACTGAAAACCAGTGTGGTAGTTTGAATGGATGTCCCTCAATAGAATCAAATGTTTATTAAAAATTGTGAATTTTTAATAATCCAGCCTTCTGGCTGGAGGAGGTATCACTTTGGCCTGGCCTCCTGGGGTCTGGCCCTGAGGTATTCCTAAATTGGATGCAAAATTCTAGGAACACATATGCAAAGAGTAGCTGGAACTCAAGTCTGGCAGTCCTGTTTTTTGTGAGTTACAGTGACAGAGTCGCTTGCTTGCTTTGGAGGTGCTGGGCCTCTGTCCCTCTGCTTAGATCTTTGAAAGGGGGCCAGCCTTTTCCTTCATTTTTGGAACTTTCCCTGGATCTGTTATTTCAATAAATACTTTCCTCCCCAAAATTGTGCCTGGTTTGGAGATTCATCCCAGTGTCGTGTGGCTGACTGCAGCAACCAGTGAACTTCAGCTTAAGTAAGACTGAATAAAGAACCCCCTAACCTATGGACAGATCCAGTATTCCCACCAAGAAAGTACCCAAGTGGGTCGGGTGCAGAGTAGAGGGAAACGGGAACAACTTCACAAGATTTGCTCATACATTGTATATATTATTCATAATAAAGATATTTTTAAAAAGACTGTATGAGGAAATAAAGAAGGTAGGCCTCAATATACTTGTGCAAGTAATATGTGCACACACACACCCCATATCCTACACACAACTATTTATCATTTTAAGATAAATAAAAACATTTATTGTTTTAAAAACAAAGACCACAGTAAACACCCCAGTCATGCTAGGCTCTTTTAACTCTTCAGAAGGGCTAGAATCTTGGCATTCCTCAATAATATTTAATGTCCACTCTCAAGCTAGATAGCAAGTTCCAGGCCACTTACAGCTACACTGTCTCAATAAATTTAAAAAAAAAAAAAAGAAAAAGAAAAGAAAACAAATCCTCCAAAAGCCTCTTCCTACAGTTCCAGTATTCAACCTTCCCACCTTCTCGTCTCTTGTCCAAGCTCTCTCTCCTTCACTCTATTCTTTGTAATCTTGTGGTTTTTCCTTCCTTCCTTATAACCAAGTCTGTTTCTCTAGAACACCACACACGCTGTTTTTCTGCCCGGAATACTCCACAAAATACTCATTGGCTTTCTTTAAAATCTTTGCTTAAATGTCAGTATGTAAATTAGACAATTCCAACCAACCATCTACAACAAATAACACCTCGCATCTCCTTTCATCCACCCTGCCATGACTTAAGTTTTCTCCATACTGTTTATTACAAAGTGACACAGCTAATGGCTTAATGACGATCTCTCCCCAACAATATGTAAGATGCAGGGAGTTAAAGAAAGGCCTTTGTTCGGTTCAGTGATGTCTTCTGAACGTTATGAGCATGGCTTTGCACCCGGGCCGATTGCTATAGTATTTGTTGGATATATAAATGAATGAATCTATCTTATTTAAAATTCAGCATTCATAATTTCATAAGAAATGGATATCAAGTTTCATTTTAATTTCAATACTGCGTTGAATATATATTTGAAAATAAACTCATAAAATGATGCAATTTTTTTCCCTGTAAGTTTTCAATGGTCACCTTATGTCCTGAGCTTCAGGTATTTCAGGCTGATATGATTTCGAATAGCACAGGTAAAACAAATGAGCATGCCATTGACACAGCCTGACCTTTAAATGACAATGAGAGCCAAAGGGCAGAATGGATGTGGCCCTGTCAAACTCTTATGAGAATAGAAAATTTCTAGCAACCCCTGAGAAGGTCAGAAAAAGTGTACAGCAAATGGAATGAGGAAGCAGCTGAAAGTTTTTTATTGAATGAGGGTGACAGGCAGAGGTCTCTCAAAGAATACATAATGAGGAGCAGCAGAGTCATTCACACTGCACAATGGCCAAAAGGTTACATGATTTAGCTCACATTTTGAAACAAGGTATGATCATTATGGAAAAGTAGTATATTTTTAAAAGCCACACATGTGCTTATAAATATTCAAAAAAATTGACTGAAAAAATTTTTTAAAAGTATTAAAAGGAGAAAAGTCTTCTTTATCCTGTGCACCTCTCAAAAACCGATTTCCTTTCTCAATAATATTCATTGATACTCATTTTATAAATTTGTAAAGTACAAAATAGGTTGTATTTCATTTAACATTTTTATGAGTTGGAACGATTTCAAGTCAATAAGAACTGTGGAAGACACAGAGAAAATCTATATATATTTATCTATATCTATATCTCTCTATGTATAAATCTATATCATTCATATTTGTCTATATTTATATCATTTATTTATATATCTATATCTAAATCTATAAATTATATATCTCTATATATTTATAATCTGTATCTCTGTCATCTATCTAATTAATGTACACACACCCAAACAGATCTTCTGACTGCTATTAATATTTGAAAATAACCCTTTTGATATGTGTTGTGATTTAAATGTGAAATGTCTACCATAGGCTCATGTGTATTATTTTCGGTTCCCAGCTGAAAGGAGTGATATATAAGTATATTTTGCCACAATAATGTGGCCAAGTCACATTGGGATAGGGTTACCCAGACAGTTCTGTTAGAATTTCATGGGATTTTTTGCAGTTGCAGTTGTCTGATATCTTAAGTGGGTATGTGGGGGGGGGGAAGAGGGGACACTACGTGATCCAAGAGGGCCTTAGAAGTCGAGGTCACTATGACATCATCATAGTTGCATATATACATATCAACCTGTATATCTCTAGTTAATTCATTTAAACTAGTACATAGCTTCCTTTTATGAATGAGCTCTAGCTTAGAGCTGATATATACAATTGGGGCATGTTAAAATGATGCCTAATTTTCCCATTTAGAGTAAATGCTGCCATTTATACTTTCATTCTTGCACACTGGGATAATATTTTTTAGGGTCTGCTATAGAAGAGGGATTACTAATTTGGAAGCTATATGCATATCTAGATGTGATGTATATGCCAAACTTTTTTAAAAAATCAAATGTTTATGGCACTACCTTAAACCTATAAGCATTTGGACACATATTTCTGTAATTTGATTGGAAATTCTGAATATGGACACAGATGTCAAATCTTCCTCCTTCAATAGTTACAGTATATTTAGTATTTGAACTTGCCTTGTAACATTTTGTCTATTAGAATGTGGTACAAGCTATATTGTTAGTTTCATAGTCTTGGGCTAGGGTTACCTTGTAAATCTGCCTTTATCTAATTAGAACATAACATCATGTGTGCTTACTGAAGAAAGAACATGTGGTGAGGTGAAAGGATGTCCCAGTGACCTAGACTTCTAAGCAAGGCCCTCTTGGATCACGTTGCCCTTCACCCCACCCCACCAACTCAAGTCATCAGATGATCACTACTGCACAAAATCCCAAGAAATACTAAAAGAATCCAAGTGAGCTTATACTAATGTTTCTTTCTCAAATTATTGTGGAAATGTTAATAGTTTCCCAAAGCCCTTAGTTCAAGAATGGTTAGTATGCAACAAAAACGTTGTTCCACACTTGAGCTGGAGAGAAGGGCCAGTGGTTAAAGGCATTTGGTTGTAAAAACTGATGGCTGGAGTTTGATTCCCTAGTACCCATGTAAAGCCAAATGCACAAAGTGACTCATGCATTTGAAGTTGGTTTCAGTGGCAGGAGGCTCTGATGCTTCTATATAATCTCTCTCTCTGCTTTTTTCTGTCTCTCAAATAAATGAATCAAATTATCTTTTAAAGGGTGCTCAACACTTAATGGAGTCAGAGATTTAATTTAGTCAACCTGATTAAAATCTTTCCATCTTTGAACATGGTACTGATGTTTTATATAAATACTCTTGAATAATTTCCATATGAGAATAATAATATCATACATTAAGCAACAGAATGTGATCAATTAAATATCCACTTAGTAAATGTAAACAAAGGAATTGATAGATTGGTAGATAAATAGATGGATAGATAGATAAAAAATGTAATATAATTTTGGGAGGTAAGCAATTGCTGAAATTTGGCCATTACTCAATAGTGTCATGTCTCTGCATTGGCACATTGTGAGTCTTTTAACACATTTTTCAACGTATAAAATTCACTCTAACAGATCTTCATACCACATGTATGTGAACTAAGGAAGCTGAGTGAAGCCTAAAATGAAGCAAGTTTCTTAATTCACAATTTCCTTCTTATTGTAACAGGAAAAAAATCTATCAGAGAAAACCTGTCTGCAAAATTATTTTCATATATTTGTGGTTAGAATCTTCATGCTAGACCAGGGGATATTTCAGCTTCCTTCAGATCTATGAAAAACTTACCATTATAAACAAGGTAATCTACTTTTAAGTGCCTTAAATTATCTTTAAGTAAAAACAGGGTAGCATCAGTCATATATGATAGCACATTCATCTAATTTTTGAATGAATTTTTATTTAGCTATTGTTCCTAGATGCAGGAAAATTAGCTTCGCTATGATGAATGGTATTTCAGTCTACTTGGGCTGCTAGAAAAACTACCCTAGACTGAGTGGCTTAAGTGATATACATTTCCTACAGTTCTGGAGAGCAGGGAGCAGCATAGTGAGCTGTCAACCTGGCTTGCTAAGGGCTGTTTTCTCATTGTATCTGCAACTGTAGGCTGGGGAGTCTTTGTACTGCCATCATATGCAATAGCATGTCCTAAATCTGGTGTGCTGAAAACCAACATTTTCTTGGAACGTTTTTCTGAATATTTTTCCCATATTTTACTTTCTCATATTAAGTTTATAAACATTTTTTGTTACTGAAATACTAACAAATACTTGCACATTGCTGGAATTATATTGAGCTCATCGTAAGTCCATTTATTTAAAAAAGAAAGACAATATTTTCTGAATTTGAGTTATATTTAAGTAAAATATGTTTATCATTTGTTTCCTAAGAGGCTTTCTATAACTTATCATGACATCATGGAACCAGCACTAATTGCACTCATTTAAAAAGTACTTTATATGAAATTTATGTAATTCTTAAATTTACTTAAGATTATACACACACACACACATATATATATATATATATATATATATATATATATATATATATATATATATAGCTTTTTATCTTCTATTATGCCTTCTACATTGTCTCTCAAAAATTAAAGGTATTGGTTGTTGAATATTAATCTTATATTCTACTTTACTAATTTTGAGTATTGTAAAGATTAAGGAATAAATCTAATAGAAATATTATTACTTCCTTTTGTCTGATCTAATGCTTTTTCTTCATAATTTCATGTTATTGTTACTCTTGAATGTCAACAGGTGTGGATTAGAAACCCTGAGGGATTCATGAAGCACACTTCTAGATGCATCAGTGAACCAACTAAATAATAAGAGCTCTGGCCTGCTTCTTGGATAGGTTCACAATTTTTTTTCTTTATTGTTCATAATGAGTTACATTGTTTAGTGGGCCAACCATGAGTTGTTATCCCCAATTCCCCCTTGCCCCCCTTCCCCATCCCCAGTCAGCTGGATATCCTCCTCCGTGGGCCATCTGTATCAGTCTTTGTGGTAGGGGACCATGGATAGCTCATTCTTCAGCTGGGCTCTCATGTCTCAAGTGTGTAGTTACTGAGGGTTGCCAAGTTTTGAGCAGACTCTTAGGAATAAGTGTAAGTGTAGAAGGTGAGGCCTGTTTGGAGCAAGTAGGTTACTGGGGATGTGTACTGAGGGTTATCTTTTTCCTGTAATGGCTTCATCCTGCCTCCTGTGTACTAGGAGATAAATAGGCTTTGACACACTCTCCAGATGCTATGATGCAATGCCTCACTAAGGGACCAGAATCTCCACCTACACCCTCCAAAATCATGAGCTGAATAAATGATTCTTCACTTTAAATTGTTTCTCTTAGGTATTTTGGTCACAGCTATGCTATGCAAAAGTAATTAACAGTAAAAGTAATAAACCCAACATAATCCTGTCAGTGGAGCAAGTGGAAATGTTTGCCTTACTTGTAACTATAACTGGGAGATGATAACCTTTATGTTACCAGTATATAACAACAAAACAATTTTTGTCCATAGTCGATTTTTATTAATTGGATTTGCATAGGAAATCTACCTAAATATGTTTGCTTGAGCATACCATATATATATATGAAGATTCTAACCACAAATATATGAAAATAATTTTGCAGACAGGTTTTCTCTGATAGATTTTTTTCCTGTTACAATAAGAAGGAAATTATATATATATATAATTTTCCCATTTATGTTCTAATAAATATATATTCTACAAGAAATATTCCTGAGACAATACTTACATGATCTGTGAATGAGATCTACATTAACTAGCATTTCATATTTTTGTCACATACATTTATTTTAAAATATACACACATGTATATTTTCATATGTAATATTAATGTCTTGAGCAGGTTTTTTGCCATGGTGAGGGAAATATCCAGACATCCTCTCCCCCACAATGACTGTTGCGCACCCAATGTAGAGTCCTCAATCCCATGGAGCACACCAGCAAGTTCATTGAGGAGTGCCCTCAATGGAATGGAGGTAGGGAGGAGGGAAATGGTGTTACCAACACATGACTTGTTTGTACAAAGTTTCACTTGATTAAAAAAATCTATGTTCAAAATAGCTTAACTATAGCAAGTGAAAACTTCACAAATAATTTGACTGAAAAATGTTTTTCTATCATTTAAAATCTAACATTTGTAATTCAACAAATATATTAATGGGAATAAAACTTCATTAAACTACAAAAATATCTAAGATGTAGTATATGGGTAATAACATTCAAAATCCTTTACAGAGGAAAACACATTTTGTTGATTTATAAGGTATTACACAACAATGCTCTAGACTGTAATTCTATTCTATTTTTATTTAGTTTATAATGTTTCCTTTCATGAAATTTAATAAAGCAAGAAATGACCACACTTTGGTCACGATTTAAGAAAACTTGGTACATTGCAAGATTTCCATAATTCCCCATGTCCACCATAAGAGAGAGCTGAGTTTAGAATGAAAAAAACAAATTCTTCAAAGAACTGAAGCCATCAGTAGCCTGGGCCATTTAGTATCTGCTCTGCTCTGCAGCCTTGGATTCTACTCTACTTGGAGGGGAACTCAGATAAACAGCACCGAGAAGCATGCCCTTTGGAAATGCCAGGGGTTGCAGGTAAGGGCCATGAAACACTTCTGCTTTCCTAGGAGCAGAAAGTGACCTTTGAAAGCTATGGTTGGAAGAAAACATCTAGTGGACTTCATGGCTTTCTACTGTGAATTTTATGGAATTATATAAACTAGAATTGATCTGTAGGAAAGAGCAGGTGGAAAGTTTGTCCATCGTATGTATATGGAAATACATAGACACACTTAAAAGCATATGGTCAAGCAAGGTTATATTATCCACCAAGAAAAGATGAAGACATTCAGTCATATAAAGATAGTGATGATAATGGCTGTGTAAATGCAGTACTTAAGATGAAAGTACTTAGCGATGAAAACATGGCATGTTTACTATGAAAATAAGTATGCAGGAGTCTAAGACTCAAGAAGTGCCTTCTAAAATTGAAATTGCTTGAGGTCATGAGACCTAACACATTTTTTTAACCTTAACAAAATTTTGTATCTACAGAAAGCATGTCTAAACTAAAATGAATGTGAGCCCTTTCTCAAAATAATCTAAGACATCACAACTTAGAAAATTTGAGCCAAGGAAATTACAGCTCACATTCTAAAAATGCCAACTTAAGCATCTTCTGCAAATTGTTTAATAATGATAAATGACTTTGAAATTTTCCCTAAAGTCATATGTAATTATTCTAAATCTAATAATTTTTTGTTATTTTAGAATTATTGACATATGTAACATGATAGCTTTTCAGTTATGAAAAAGTAATATTGGTATCATTTATAATTTCAAAAGAATATAATTATATAATTCTGGTTGTAGTCAGTTCCACTTTGCTGGAATGAATATATAACCAAACAGTTTATGGGAGGAAAGGATTTATTTCAAGCTTACAGATCCAGAGGAAGGTCCATCAGTGGCTGTGGTCGTTTGAATAGATGTCCCCCAATAGAATCAAACATTTATTAAAGATTGTCAATTGCCTCCAGCCTTCTGGCTGGAGGAGGTGTCACTTTGGCCTGGCCTCCTTGAGTCTGGCCCTGAGATATTTCTAAATTGGATGCAAAATTCTAGGGATACCTATGCAAAGAGCAGCAGAGCTCAAGTCTGGCAGTCCTGCTGTTTTGTGAGTTACAGTGTCTTAGAGTTGCTTGCTTGCTTTGGAGGTGTTGGGCCTCAGTCTCTCTGCTTGGATCTATGAAAGGAGGCAAGCCTTTTCCTTCATTTTCGGAACTTCCCCTGGATCTGTTATTTAATATGTTCTTTCCTCCCTAAAATTGTGCCTGGTTTAGAGATTCATCCCAGTGGCATGTGGCTGACTACGGCAGAGGTAGAATAAGCTGGTTCCATTTCACAGATCCAAGCAGAGAGAAACAACCAAATGGTCAGCAAACATCAACAAATACCAAACATGAACTGGCAGCAAGCAGGACCCACCCAAAGCTCAGAGTGCTCTCTATTCCTTTGGCTCTAATCAGATCAGCTCTGAATACACCTTTGGCCTGATTTCCAGAATCTGCCTACAGTGACATCTTCTCCAGTCAGGATACTGAAGACCTAAGCTTTCAGAAGGCAGCCACAACCCTGTACAACCTAATTCAACTAACAAGACTTGGGAGGATGGCTGACATCCTGGCAGGAGATGAACCATCCCTGGCCTATCATATAGAGTCCAAATGAAACCTTTGAGAGAGTGTTGTGATAAACAAGAGACCTATCATCACCACAGCAAATCAAATAACTCAGGAAAGGTCAATGGATACAGACACCAATGATTCCCAATACAAACCAAAAGAGAAGTCCAGAGACACTTAAGATCTCAACAATGAAACAGACTTAAAACTCACCCACTAAGACTCAGGGAACTGAGTGGAAGAGTTGGTGGAAAGATTGTAAGAGCCATGGTGAGGGAGAATAGCCAGAGACATTGCCCCCCTCAGCAACAACACACAACAGGGGGGAAAATAAAACTGGCTACCTCTGGTGCAGTTTATAACCCCCTACCCCACAGACAGATCCAGTATGTGCCCTGAGGAGGGTCCCCAGTGGGTTGGGGATAGAGAGGAGGGACATTGATTTGCTCATACAATGTATGTAATTATCAATAATAAAGATAATAGAGAAACAAAAAAAACACACCTGTCTGTAGGGGACACATACATTTATACTCAAACCAACAACTCCCATCATTTATTTAGGAAATACTATAAAGCTGATATTCATGTCTTTTTCCCTGAGAAGAGAAAAATTCAGTTCCTTTATGATTGAGATGATGCAATTCCACTAATGGATTATATTTATAACTTTTTAAAACTGTGAAATGCAGCACTCATTTCTAAAGGATGTATGGAATTAAATGTACAGTTTGAAGAATGCAATAATAATATCTAATCACACAATCCACAATATAGGACCTAAAATAATGGTGCATTTCAAGATCTTATTTCTTCTCAATAAACTATGGAGATCACCCATAGTTACTGACACTGGAATTCTATGAAGAGATGACATGTTAGCCAAGCCTGGACAACTTAATGTGGATGCCAGATTTTAAGGTAGAACTTTTATATGCTAATGGACATCTGAATTTACATTCAGTCTTACTGTTTTTAAACATAGCATGCAACATATTTTAGGAAAAATTGAGCTAGGTGTTTTATCAAAATTTTCTGTAACTCACAGTGACCTAAAAAATCAGTTGATCACAGACTTTTCTATATAAAACATGAGGGACCTTTATTAGTAGCTGAGCCTGGCCTCAGTAACAAAACTGGAAATCTCAGTTTCAAAAAAAAGCAAATATTTATTTCTCACTTCCAATATTTATTCCCTTTAAAGGTTTGCTAGGGGTTGTGCTCTGAAGCATATGTCCTATACATTGCTAATAAAATTGGCAGAACTTGTGAAATAACTCCTCTGCCCTAACAAAAGAGTTTCTTATGAATTCTAGAAAGCAGCATATTAGAAATAATTAAAAACAGAGGTCATGATCATTTTTTAGATCCTGAGTGTTCAGCCAGTCGCCTATGAAAGGCTGAGTTTTGTTGAAATGCAAGAGCATCCATTATCATTGAGTTTGAAAAAGCCTTAGATCCCCTCTGGATCTGACAAGAATGATAACAAGGCGGGAGAACTTGATAACTGCAATGTCTTTGAGAACTACGATGACTTCAGTGACAAGAACCCTGGTGCTTCAGTATGATTAGAAGTGTCATGTCACATAGAGAGGAAGGCCTGGGACACGGAAACAATGTACTTGGACCAATCCATACAGTGTTGGACATTAAGGTTCCTTAATGGTCAAATGAAATTGGTCATGGAATGTCTGGAAAAAAAATGTTATGTAATAGTAGAATTAGACTACTCTGTCCCATGAGAAAGTTGATTTTTCAAATTTTCTTTTTAGGATTCTGTATAATCTATATGTCTATGCAACATATATATTACACATATAACATATATTCATAGTATTGAGTATAACATTTCTCTCTGTAACGTGTTCATCTATCTCAACTGTTTTATATATACACGAACTATACATAACACATTACATAGCAGATTCTATATTAAAATAGAAACTTAAAAATATTTAGCATATAATGCATAATATATAGTACTTACCATATCCCACATAGAGAGTTACAGAGAGAGATTTATTATTTTCTCTGAAAATGCTCCTTGCTCCTCAGCTGAGAACTACGTCTTTATTTTCATTTGGATGGAAAGGTAAGAGGGTACTTGAAAGCAGGCACTGTGATGATGGTTGCCAACCAGAGAGAAGAGGATGAGCAATTCTCAAAGGAACTATTAAAATGTAGAGTGGAGGAGCCCAAATCTTTTAAGGATTCACCTAATTAAAAAGGGGCGTTTTTGTTTTATTTCTACAAAAGGGTGATGTGATGTATGGAATGACCGCATCTCTGGTTGGCTGGTCTTGGTCATGAGCCTGACTGGACAGACATGTGAGGGACTGCTGAAGCACATCTCTGTGCACCTGTAGGGTGTTTCCTGAGAACACTGACCTGGGAAAAGAGAAAAAGAGGTCTGCCCTGAGGGAAGATATCAGAGGAAGACATCATGCCTGCACACGCAAGCTCCTTTTCTTTCTGAGAGAAAGTCTCTATGGCCATGATCATCCTTAGTTGAGATCAGACTCCAGCGTTTTTTGGCATTTTGGTCTGGAGTCAGTGCCAGTAACTCCCAGAGAGCTGCAAGGCCTTCAGCTGTGGACTGGGACTCCTGAGGCTTCTGGGATATTGAATTCAGCAGCTACCTGTTTGTCTATTTCACCAGCCATGGCTAGACTACCTAGTTCCCATTGGGCAAGCCAAGGTAACACATCCCCTTTCATATTTGATATTCTCAGCAAATGAAAAGCTATCAACTTTTACCAGGCTTCCTTTCAGAGATTTGATTCCTTACAAATTAACTTATCAGATTCTATGGAAACTCCCTACTTGCATTGTTGAAATTTCAATTAAATAATGTTTAGTGTATTTACAATTATGTTTAATATGAAAATATGCATTATCTTTATTATCATTTCCACACTTAGTTTTGCACACCAAGAAAACTAGTGTATGGTGATCATTGACAATTTCATTGAAATTTCACCAGCAAGTTGAAATTTCCCTTGATCAGCATACTGAAATCTCTACGTAGATAGGTACTGTGTTAGTCAGCGGCTGTTGAAACACATGATCTCAGAATTGATGGCTTCAAATAACAGAAATTTTACCATGCTTCCGGAGGTCAGAAATCCAGATCAATGTTTAGAATGACTTTACTCCTTCAAAAGAATTTGAAGTGACTTTCATTGCTATTCAAGTTTCTGGTGGATCCGGACATTCCCAGGATTGTGGTGAAATAATTTTAATCTTTGCCAACCGTGAGGGTTTTTTTCTGCCTAGTCTCCAATTAGGCATGTTTTGGGGGTTAAATGCCCACTTGAATAACTCATAGCATTACCTTCTCAAGTGATATAAAGCAAGTAATTCTACATTTAAAACTGCAAAGATTCGTTGTCCAAATAAAGTCATATTCCTAAGTTCAAAATGGACATACATGTTTGGGGTCAAAATTTGCCCACTCCAGATATTATCCTAACTACATTTACTTTGACATTGTTCTTTTATGTTTAGATATATTACTCAAATTTCTGTTGATATAACATCAACTTTATCATCATTATGTCTTTGTAAAATTTTGTTAATAATTTCTTTTGGTTAAAATGTTAAACTTCATAATAATACATGTGTAACATGTCAGTTAATGTATTTTGTTGGTAGCAATGTACATTTAATATATTTTATAATTACATAATAGTAAAAGCTACATCTTTCTGGGTAAAAGAGCTGTTTCTTAGCATGTGTGCAACAAATAGTCTGCTGTCATATAGGCCAGATTTTTCTCAAGCAAATAAAAGTAATTTCAAATTATATTTTATTTTCTGTTGCAGAGGCAAACATATTTTCAAATTCTAAAGAAATGCATTCAAGTTTTCTCAAAACTATTCTAATCTCTCACAATTGATGATAACAATAAAAACCAGTGAAGGGTAAAGACTTGGAGCCAGAAATCCTGCCTTCCATTGTTAATTCACTATTTACTAAACACATGAACTTAGGTTAATAGCGTAATCAAATTTTAACATGTAAAAAGTACAATAATGCTATTAATTCTACTAAATGCTTTTGAAGAATTCAGAACAGTGCTCACATGTAAACAAGCATGTACTGTGTTCATTATTTGTCATTGTTATTAGAGACATCACATGTAAACAAGCATGTACCACGTTCATTAAGATATTTCTCATTGTTATTAAAGAGAGTATTCCACAAAAAGCAAGCACTACAAACTTCCTCCTTCCTTTTCTCCCTTCCTCTTTCTTTCTCATCCTCCTTCCTCTCTCCCTCTTTCCGTCCTTCCCTCTTTCCTGCCTTCCTCTCTTCCTTCCTTTCTCCCCTCCTCCCTCCCTCTCTTCCTTTCTTTCTTCATTCTTTTCTCCAAACAGTCCATTTTTCTACAGAATAGATTCAAAGTTATTGAGGGACTCAGAGGTGAATTGCTTATTTCTGTCAGGGGGCTCATCACAGTGATTCTATAGAACACACCCATGTTTGAATCTTAGGGCCATTAAACTTTTATATCTGTCAGTTCGAACTGTGTCTGTCACTACTAACAGAAGTGTTATATTTTAAGAATTCATGAACAAATAAGAGAATCAATAAGTGGATGAAGGTGTTACCTGTTTCAGGGAAACCTGTTTAGTCAGTGTTGTGTTGTTTTGCTTTAAAACATTTTTATTTATTTGCAAGCAGAGATAGAAGATAGACAGAGGGAATGGGAGCACTTGAGCCTCCAGCTGCTGCAAATGAATTCCAGATACATGAGCCACTTTGTGCATCTGGCTTTACACTCTTACTGGGGAATTGAACTCAAATTGTTAGGCTTTGCAGGGAAACCCCTTAACTGCTGAGACATCTCTGCAGCCCTTTTTGCTTTTGTTTTTGGATTGCAATTTTATTACAGAGAAGAAGGAACCCTGTAGAACTGAGGGTGTTTACTCAAGTACAAAGAAAATCTTAGGAGATATTAATTTTCCTGATCATATATAAAGGAAATGTGATTTTTCTGTGTAACTAGATTGGTGTTCATTTCCTTAAAAGGAAAGTTTCCAATATGGCTTATCTAAGTTTCTTCCCTTAGATGTCTACTAGCACAGCTCATATTCATCATTGTCCTCAAACCATGGCAAATGTGCAGAACTTTATCATCTAAACATTTTATTAGCTTCATTTGTGGGCTGAGTTTTATGTGATGTTTTCTTCTTATACTCACCTAGTCTCATTTCATTTAATTAATTCTCTTTAATCTTTCTGTGTATTTCTTTGAAAAGTTATCTGAAATTGTATTTGGAACAAATTAATAGTAATTAGTAACTATGTCATATTTTGAGGAAATTATAAGGTCACCTCACAGCATTAGCCTTTCTTCATATATCATGGCATATAGTTGATTAAAGAGTTAATAATTAAAATAAAAATGTTGCCTTAACGGAAAGACAATTTAAGCTATGTTGGAGACTAATGCATCCCTATCTTGTAAATTATATCATAAAACAAATAAGTCTATCACTTTGTCTCTATTTTAACATTTATTGGCTGCAAAAGATTATTGATACAAAACATGTTAAACTGTTTTGAAATGCAGTGATAAGAAAATTAATTGCTTAATGACATTTGAATTTGACTTTAATAAAACTTTATTTCTTGAGGTCTTGTAGACTCTTGCCATACATCTGAATTTATTTTTCTATCGACATTGTCTCAGATTTAAAAAAATCTAAATGTCAAATGATAAGAATATGTGAGGAAAATCAAACATAATCTATTAGGAAAATTACTTTTCTTTTATGCAGTGTGTCTGTTCAATTAAAAATTTGAGGTTCAGGATTTTGGGTTAATATCAGGTGAAAGGTTAAAATTTGCATATTAATGGGAACACTTTATGAAAAAAAATGAGACTATAGAATTACCTGACATTTTCTAATCCAAAATTTGACAAGGTGCTAAATTAAGCTCACGGGATGTTCCACTTCAGAATAACCACAAAAAGTGCTTGTTCGCGTGTTCCTCTGTAAATTACAGGTAGGTATAAATTTTTAAAAAATTTATGACAAGTAAATCATTATAGAAAAAGGTAGTTTCTTGTGTTGACATACATTTGTCAAACGAAATTATATTCCTTTTAGATCTTGCTCTTCGAGTCCCGAGAAATGACAAGCATTTGTTACATATGTTCAGCTGACAATGAGGCTGTGTCATATAAAAGACAAATGAAAAGAATTGTATTAATTTAGTTATAAAGAGATTTACATTTTTGCTGTTTCCAATGTGTCTTTTGGAGATTGATGAATAAGAAATGAGATAAGAAAGCCCTTCAGAAGCTCCTGCTGCTGAATATGGTAGAAAAATTGCTCTTGCTGAAAGATGGATCAAGTTTCTGTCAGGTAAAGCCCGAGAAAATTCTCCTGTGTTATCAGCTAATCTTACCAGAGAGGGAACATTACACAAGATGTATGACATTGCCTTTCCCCTCTCCTGGAAATCAGGTCTTTGTGAGCTATAACAATCTAACAAGGTTTCAGAACCTTCACTTTATTTTGTTTACTGGCTTACCCATGAGTCTAAAATACATATCGTCTGGTCTTTCCTTCACAGTAAATTTCTACTGGAATCTTTATTTAAAATTAATTATTACATCTTTCATAATGACACTAAAATTCATTCAACTAAAGTTGTTTACTTTTGCCCTGTTTTATTTTTAAATTCTGGATGAAATTTAAATTTAGCAGGAAATAGACAATAGTTAGGCAAGGAATTTGTGTTAGTATGGTTGCCTCCTTACAAACTTTGAATTACATATTTTTGCATTAACCATAGACTTAATTTCCTTTCTTTAATATCCCTTAGAGTCCGTATTTATAGTAACACAAAATAAGGAAACTGTAACTCTGTATCCTTTTAATACTCAATGGATTTCACAAGTGTCTTGCCAAACACAACATTGGCAATAAAAATCAACTTAGTGTGAAAACTCATTTGAAGAAAAATGGATTAAGTAGCCTCAACGCAAGTGTTTGAGAATGAGCACTCATGAGAAAGAAGCTACCCGTTGTCAACAGCTCAATGTTTTTCAAGGCTCACAAGTGCTGTTTAATGCAGTGTCTCAAAATCACATTTTCAGAGAACAACTGTAAGACTTAGGACACTTGTAATGATTGATCAAAAGTGGTGTTTTATGGGAGTTCAGTATATAATTCAAGCAACCTTGACCATGAAAGCAGATAAAAGCTATTCTGATCGTGGCGTGCTTGCTTCTAAACCCAGAAACATACACTTAGAAGAGTCTGTGCTCCTAGCCAGACATCTTACTCTGTTTGTTGCCTTCCAACCAGCCTTCCCACTAGTCTTGTGCTCACTCTGGCTTCTCTCCTATCTCCTCTTGTCCTAACCATGTCTTTTCATAGCACAGACCTTGTCTCCATCATTAATTAACTCAGCATACGTTTATTGATCACTAAATATATTTTAATGAAGTAATACCATTAAGTTATCAAAGAGATAGCTATCCTGAAATTTATAGTTTGTAGAGTAGAATCATACCATGCCACTTTTTAAATATGTTTGTCATTTTACACAAGGATTTATTGCAATCTCAGTTTTGCATATGAAAATTAACCCAAATTTTTGTGAATTGATGCATAAAAATATTATGAGTTTAAACTGTGGCTCATATAGAATCAAGATTTACTGTTCATTCATTCAAACTTTGTGTAAGTATAGCATGTTTTATACATTGGAGGTTCTGCCACTATTTTTGTTTTGTTTTTGTACAGAAATTATTATTCCCATTGTGCAAACAAAGAGATGAACTCTCTATGCAAGAAGATTAATTTAAATTCGGGTCTGCTGAGTACAAGGTGGCAACCAGTTACTATCATTTTTATCTTTCCTTGGCATCCATATGCACACAGGTTTAACTTCCCTATGTCAGAAGCAAGGCAAGTTCAACACAGTACCAAGCACTCTCCTTCCTTCTAGGTTCTCATTGTGGTCAGTTTAGTTGTCTGCCCTTCCTGGAGATCTTCCTTCTAGGCCACATGGATACAACCCTTCTCTTGCTCCACTAACCCTCACGTGGATGGTCTCTCAGTCACAGGGTATTCCAAGGCTTGCCCACTGTCTTTAAATTCACCAACTAGAACTCAACATGGGAAACCTGCTTGGGTAAAGCAGATTCTCCATAGATCTATCTCTAACTTAGCCATTAAACTTTCTCTCCTGAGCATAGCAAGTACAAGCAGCTTTTGTTCATGTCTTGTGTTTTTGTTGTTTCCTTCTGCTGTGTCTCAGCCAAACAATGGACCTAAATTTTCTTGTAATTAGGCTCTCTGTTTTGTTGCTGAAAATTACCTGACAAAAGATGGGGTTTCTTTGAGCTCAAGATTTGAAGGAATAAAGGTTCTAATGGTAGTGAATGCATGGTTGTGGGATTGTGAGGGAACTGTGAACAGTGCATCTATAGTAAGGAAGCAGAGAAAGAGAAATTCTGGCATTTCACTTGATTTTTCCTTCTTATTCAGTCTGAGACCATAGACAATGGGATATTGTCACCATGTCCAAGGCGGGTCTTTCCATGTCAATTAGAGCACTCTAGAAATGTCCTCACAGACATACTGAGATGTGTGTATCCTAGATGATTTTAAATTGAATCAAGTTAACAAGGTGAACTATCACAATTTTTGGAGTAAAACTATTTTACTTGAAATATAATAGACACAGGTTTGTCAAGAGCCACAAGGGTGTCATGAAGGATAAATAGCATTCCTGTAATAAGGACATCTAGCCATTGGCCAGATCCTTAGACAGCTGGACATCCAGATAACAAAAATATCCAACAAGGAAAACAGAGATTAAGATGCTACAGAGGAAGCAACACCAATCAGATCTCTATCTTGCCCACCAAGGCTCAAGGAGTATCTCAAAAGAGAGGGCCTGGAAAGATTGTAAGAGCCTCAGGGTGGGTGGGAATAGCCTGAGACACCCTGTTTCCCCCTCCTTGCAGAGACTAAGTCCTCACGATGAATATGAATAATCCACTGAAAAAGACCCTCAGCAGAACTGGGGCTGGTGAGATGAGGTCTACGTGTGCAATGTTTTTATTTAAAAAAACAATAAATTAAAAATAATATCCAATAATAGGCATATTATGAACATCCACTGTCAAAATGCCTAGAGCTCTGTCAGACCATGCTTAACCTTTACAGCTACTCTGTAGCGGGAAATCCAAAATATCATTCAAACTTCTGAAAAATTATGGTGTGATGTAGCACTTTTCCCCTGTTACTCTCATGACAGAATATGTATGAACAGTATTGTAAAACAGTTAAATCATTTATAAAAATTAAATGAACACTAACACACATACTTCCTAGAGTTGTAAATCAAGGTGAAGGTAAAATAATGAATGAAATGTTCAAATTAATTGTGGTAGGAATGTTAATTTTGCTCTAAGGAAACAAGACAGTTTTCTTAACACAAAAAGAAACAAAATAAGGGAAAAACAAAAACCAATAAGATAAATTAAAATCTAAGCAAACAGCAAAGAAAGTAAAAACTTTACTAGCTTTTATTTCTGAATTGTGAAATCAGCGTAGTGATTCAAGAATGCTTGTTTATGTTGCCTAGTCTCTTCATCAGAGAGATAAATGTCATCAATTTCTTAGCGATATTTTAGAACTGCTGAAAGTAATGATGGATGCATTTGAAATTTGTTTGGATAAGGCACAGTATGATAGTATTATAATGATAGTGAAGTGATAGACTGCACGTTAAGCTGATGTTCCCCTATGATGGGTTGATCTTGAAATGTCTCTGCACTGTCTCATAGTCCATGATGTGTTCCCCAGCTGCTAGTATTATTTTGGGAGGCTTTAAAAGCTTTAGGAGCTGGGACATAGCTGGCAGAAGTAGGGTACGTAGGGAAGGCCTTTAAAAGTTCATAGCCTGCTCGCTGGCTTTGATCTCATTTTCTCTGCTGCCTGGCCCAGCATTATGTGAGGAACTTGTATGACACACTCCTGCTGCTGTGAGCTCCACTCTGCCCTCTCCATCATGATGGACTGGAACGTCTGAGGCCAGAAAAACCATTCCTCCATTAAATTGTTTCTGTCAGGTATTCTGCCATAATGACATAGAACTAGCTGATCCATCCCTCTTAGTAACTAAGTAGGAGCTCGTGCTTTGGAAACAGAATTTGCTCCTTGTTTGAGGAAGAAAACACAATACAAGCAGGAAGCATGACCTTAGCATGAGCCAAGGGATGAAACCTAAAATAGCACAGATAGAGGCACTTTCATGAGGAGTTGGTTTTCTTGGTTTCAGGGGAGGAGATGGCAGGGGTCTAGATGTTCTTGTTAGAACCCTTGGGGGCCACACTTCACAGCCCTTTCTTCACATATCTCCAGTGACTTACTCCCTATCAATGCTATTCTAGTGATGTTTTTCTAACATAGCAACTTCTTTCTTAAGTGTAAGAAAATATTCTAAAATCTTATAAATATTTCAGCTTAGAGACATTTTATGGTTGAAGGCATCTACACAGACTAAACAAAGTGCACCTTTAATCAATTTTCTATATTTCCAATGTGGCATCAAATATTTCAAGCACAGAGAAAAGAACTGGTTCCTATGGTGTTATTACAGCATCTTTTGTTCCACTGTTTGCTAATATAATTAAATGTAACTGAATTTAATAAGATCATAAATGCATAATTTAAAGTGATTTTCTTATGGAAGTAAGTTCCCTCACAATTGCCAATGAACAAACGAAGTACCGGGTTTATGGCTTCATTTTATGTTGTAGCACTATGGCAGAAACAGAGTTTATGTGGCCATAGAGGTAACGCTAAGTGAGACAAACATAAAAATGAATTTCTTTAAATCCACAGTGAGAAATCAAGTTAGAAAGATTTATTTCAGGTGGCGAGGTACTTTTGGCATATGTTTCAATATAAGCTCTCATTTAAAGACCCGCTTAACGAGCAGAGAAGCTCCGTGTAAGCGTGCTGGGCCCATAAAGACCCAGTTTTGCTATCCAGTCTTTCCAGGTTATCATTGAGCACTGGTTCCCACGCTTGAGTTTGAATCAGAACCATCAGGATTACTTGCTATGACACTCATGCAGGACTCACCCACAGAATTTCAGCTCTCTAGGTCTTAGGGAAGCCCAAGGCTTTCAGACACTTCTAGCTTCTAGCTTCTTGGCATCATTGATCTCATGCTCTTTAAAATTTAATTTATTCATTTGCAAGGAGAAGAAAGAGAGAGATAAAGAGAGAGAGAGAGAGAGAGAGAGAGAGAGAGAGAGAGAGAGAGAATGCAAGTGCCAAGGCCTTTGTTAACAAACTCCAGGTGAATGCAACACTGTGTATCTGGCTTTACCTGGGCACTGGAGAATTGAACCCTGGTTGTTAGGCTTCACAAGCAACTGCCTTAACCACTGAGCCATATCTCCAGCACTTGATTCCATTCATACTCTGTATTCTTGGTTTCTATTCTTTTGAGCTGCTGATGTCCTTGCTCTGCATTGCTTAAAGCAGTTCACTTTTATATCTTCCTTCTCCAAAGCACCACACAACTAAGGTTGTTGTGTACATCATATTATATAAAATATTTTGGCTTCATTGAGGTTAATTATAGCAGGGTAAAAGAAATGATAACAAAATGTTCAAGGGACCCCTCTCTGACAACTCTTTTCCCATGTCTTATGAAGAGAATTCCCACAAGATACAACGTGCTCACATCTAGAACTGTTGGTAGAGAAATTGACCTTCAGCCATAATACCAAGCCCTTTTTCCCTCTACCGAAAAGTCCTCTCAGGCTGGGGACAGACACTGTTAACTGTGCAGAAAGAACATCAGGTGAAAGCGAGCTATATCACAGTTTAAAAGAAATGATCTAAGAGATAGACCTTGATCTTAAGGGGAGGGAAGAGTAAAGCAAGAAGTGTGCCATTCTAATATATCAGTTTCTGAGTATATCACGTGTGTAATCCTGACAATGCTAGAATATACAGTGATTATGACAGAGTTGATTTAATTCATATATATATATATACACACACATATATATATATATATATATATTGCATTTTGTTTAGATATATATTCTACATTCCCCTCCCTTGTCCCCTTCAGTTACCAGTGGCTACACCGTGGGAAAGAATGACTTCTCTTACCCCAGCAACTATTCAGTGTCTTAACTCAGCAAGGAGAGGAATGGCCTGCCAAGCCCTTCTCCTCCTCATAATAGAGTGCTGACTGGTTCCATCACCTTCAGGTCTTGTACAAGTTGTCACAACTTCCGTGAGTTCACGAATCTGTGCAGTTTGAATGCACTCAAATGACTTCATTATAATTCTATGCTTTCATGTGGCCCAGAGAACCCCCAGTGCCTCTCAAATGCTCCATATGTGCTTCAGAAACCTTAAATCTGAGGTGAAACCTCAAAACTTAAAAGGATGTGCAGAAAATATTGGGTAGCTTAGTTAAAGTGTAGTAAGTAAGGTTGTTAGATTTTCTGGCTTTCAGAAAAAAAATTAAAATTTATTTTTATGTATTGGCATGTTCGTGTGTGTGTGTGTGTGTGTGTGTGTGTGTGTGTGTGTGTGTGTGTGTATAACAAGATCTCTTGCTACAATGAATGAGTGCCCACCTGGCTTTACATTTGTGTCCTGGGAACTGAACCTGGTCCAGCAGGCCCTGAAGACTAGCATCCTTAACTATCTCCCAAGTCCCCAGAAATTTTTAATAAAAATACATTTTATAAGTTTTAGTAGCCAATAAATATATACAAGAACTGATTAATCTTGATCTGTTTTGAAAAAAAGTTATTCCAATGAGAAATAGAAACATACTGTTAAATGCCTCCACTTTTGTCCATTTTAGTGACATTATTAAGATCACGCTGCATACAGTATAAAAAGACAGGGTGGTGGGAGGGATCTGTCATCACGGTGTATTGTCTAATATGTATGGATGCTGCCAATCAAAAGTTAAAAAGAAAATTTAATAAAAATACATGAAATAATATAACAATGTATTATGTACTACTTGTAATTTTTAATCTCTTTGTGTTTATGATAAATATCTGAATGTTCTAATGATAGTTGGCTACAACAATTTCTAAATTTGGTATAATAAAAAGGAATAATTCCACATTAATAGATTTTAATTTGTTTAAAAGTACTATAAATGGTTCATGATACATCCATATGTTTCCTCCAGTGTTACCTATGTTATTGTATCTCTTTTAAAAATATCAATTTTATGAGCAACTGCTTCCATTTTTGGTAAAATTTCCAAGCAAAAGTTTGAACAGAAGGGTTCATATCATCTTAAGTATTATCCAGTAATAAATATAAGGCAAAAATAACTTAGCCATTACCTCATTACCACAGAACTATGCAATTTAATCATAACATTATCATAAATCTTAGTAATAGCAAATATTTATCTTATACCAACTATTTTAAAGATTTGATTTTCATTTGTATACAAAACACTATGCAATTTCTCAAAGGAATTGTCTTATATAGGCTAAAAGAAGAACAAGAACCAGACTCAAAGGGAACCCCCACTAAGAATGGTCCTACAGAGAGACTACACCCATTAAAATCTTGCCAAATTAACAATGTTTGTCCCATCTAACCTGTACCGATCCCATTCTGCACTGGAGATTCTGTTTGTACTTTTCAGAAGGCAGTGAGAACTGTGGACAACCCAATTCCACCAATAGTGTCGGTCTGTGGCTTGGTTGGGGAGTTGCAGAGTGCATCAACTACCTGTTTGTCCATGGAGCTGGGTGAACAGTCTTAAAATAGCTGTGAGCCCATGAGAGGAAGAACTCTCAGGATGCAGTTGCAGTGGACAGATTGTTTATTGTATGTAGAAAGGTCATTTATATAGAGGAGAAGCCAGAGGGAAAATCACAGTCAGAGGCATCAGCAAGGGGATTGGTAGGGGCACGGTGGTCTGGACATCTTGTGAATGGATTGGCAGGGGCCAGTAACCTGTGGATGCCTAGATTGCATAGGTAAATTGAGGGGGTCTTCTAGACCTCAATTGGATGGCGGTGGCTACACAGGAACTGTAACCTTTAGACTTTTATTGTCCAGGTTTGTTATTACAGCTGGGGTGAGCTTAGGCCTTGAATTGTCTGCTTATCTCAGAGTTCACTGTGGCCTGCCAGGAGGGCTGGAAGGTCCAGGATAAGCTTGAGGTAATTGGGGTTTCAGGCCGGCCTCAACTTCCTTTAATAGAAGGAGACAGTGAAACCCCTACTGGTCTCAGCAAGTAACCCTATATCCTCTGTGCCTCTTAGCAGGGTCCACAAATAGGACCTGAGATGATGGCTGACACCCAGGCAGGAGATGAACCACCCCTAACTCATCATCTAGGGCCCAAATGAAACCACATCAGAAGTGGTGAGATTAACAAGAGTGCTGATTCCACAGCAAGTCAGACAACCTATGACAGGGTAATGCAGACAGACACCAAGGATACTCAAAATAACCCAAAGCAGAAACCCAGACACTCTTAAGAGCTCCACAGTAAAGCAGACTTAAACTCACCCACCATGGCTGAGGGAATTTTGTGGAAGTGGGGGGTGAAATGATTATAAGAGCCATGGTGGGGGGAATAGCCAGAGGCATTGCCCCCTTCACAAAGAAAACTGGCTACTGCTTATACAATTCGTAGGCCTCCATCCCATGGAACATGTGTTCCAGGAACACCAGGGAGAAGCACCCTCAGTGGATTGGGGGAAGGGAGGAGGGAAATGGACTTACCAATACAAAACTTGTACATGTAGAGTTTCTACTTAGTAATAAATGCATTTTGAAAATAAGAAACTTTAGTTGTTTCTCTAATCACCAATGGCATTTGAGATTTTCCATTGTTTTTACTGAAATATATAACATTAGTCAACTGACACAGGGGAATGTTAATAACTAGTTGGATAATTTGCAGTTCATTTTTAAAAACACACCACTAATAAATTGGTAGTTATTTCATTCACATTTTCAAATATTGAAACTATGAATGTCTGAAGCTAAGATATTTTCAAGGACTTGCTCACTATGTAACAAATCAATAATTTTTGCAACATATTATTTACTTATTTGATAAAGAATAGGCATGCCAGTGCTTCTTGCTGCTGCAAATGATCCAAGCACCGCTTTGTGTATCTTATGTGGGTTCTGGGGAAACAATCTGGGATGGAAAGCCTTGCACACAAGTGCTTTTAACTATTGAGCTATTTCCCTACCCCACAAATCAATTTTTTAGTAAGAAAAAAATACAGTTTTATTTTTTAAGTTTGAGGATTTATTTTTCAAGGTATGGTCTAGCTTTAGCCCAGGCTGACCTGGAATTCACTATGTAGTCTCAGGGTGGCCTCAAACTCATGGCGATACTCCTACCTCTGCCACCCCAGTGCTGGGGTTAAAAGAGTGTACCACCACACCCAGAAAATGCAGTTTTTCCTACTTACTCTTTGCTATGTTTACTTCTTATTCACGCTATGATAATATTTGGAATAAAATTCTCAAGTTAAATGCTTATTAAAAACTAACTCTCTAAAGAATATAGCGTAATTGGTATTACCCCAAAAGAAAGATTCTCAATGATCTCTTCCTAGGGGTGATAAAAAAGATGTGCACAGAATACAAACATGAATTTCTATCAGTTTGAGTTTCTGTTTTTAACTCTATCAGTAATATCAGTATGACCTTGGAGACAGATGAGTGTGGAGATGAAAATGCTCTTAAACTCATCTGTCAAGTACAGAAGAGAACTTGCTTTTATAATTTCTAGTGTTCCTTCTCTCTTCAAATCATAGTTGACCTTCCTACCTTGTGGTGTGGTGTGTGTGTGTGTGTGTGTGTGTGTGTGTGTGTGTGTGTGTGTGTGTGTGTGTGCCTGTGTATGTACATGTGTCTGTGTGAATATATCTATATGTTTCTACTTTTGCCTAGATAAGATCTTGTGGTAAAATCACAGGTTACAGTGCAAAAGGACTTTACTTGAAATTGATGCTGTTGTTCCTGTCTCTATGTAGGTACTTACAATTATATGGAAGCTCAAGCACTTGGGGTGAAGGAGACACTGTTACGCTAGACGCAGATATTCAAACTTCAATTTCTACACAAGGGACTGACAATGTATAGGCAATGTATAGGTATTTTACTCTGACATCACAGCATATCACTGAAAACAGGGGGAAGCTTTCCTGATCTGATACCGCAGTGGTAGACACTGAGCTTGTGACCAAGGTACCACACTGAAATGGCACTGAACGTATGAGGAATTGAAGAAAAGACAGTTTATGTAAAATGCATCAGGAGTGAGGCAAAGAAGTGAGGAGACTAATCAGAGTGACCTCATCAATTTTTAATTAAAATCTAGTTAGTTGGAAATTTAATACATCAAAAGGAAAATGTCCCTATGGCCTGCAACTTCCCCAAAGCTAATGGAAAATCAATCAGTTTTAGTTAGCACATAATAAATGGAAGAAAATAGGGTTAGAAAATAAGAGGAAAAAAGAGTCTATTTTGTTCCTGGTAAGAATTTAGTGTTAATAGCATTGACTAATTCCTCCTAAGTTTTCTCTAGTGTGGTGTGTGATGTATGCTTGTGTGCTGTGTGTGTGTGTGTGTGTGTGTGTGTGTGTGTGTGTATGCACATGAACATAGTTCCGAAGTCAAATTTCCGAGTGTCAGCCCTTGTCCTCTACCTTCTTCATAATTCATGGTTGCTTCTCCTCAGGTAGCAAGTCCCTGAGCTTCTGGGAAAGTTTCTTGTATCCTCCCTTCTTGCAGGTTGATGTGGCTGGGATTTCTGACTCCTGCCACAGCAGCTGGCTTCTACATGGATGCTGGGGAATCTTGTACTCCCACTTGCTCAGCAAGTCCCATCTCCCCTGCCTCTTCTCCCGAATGTTGACGTGCCTGGTACTGCCCTATATTCTTAAATACCAATTCATTTTGGCTGTGTAACAACCCCTTGACAAAAACATTATTATTATCACGATCTTCATTTGACATGCAAGGATACTCAGCACAGGGTGTTGGTAAGTAGCTCATGGTTGCACTGCCAATAAGAAATTGATCTGGGATGAGAACTGTGGGACCCCCTGACTAGAACTGTGCTGAGTAGTATGGCTGCCAGAGTCTCGAGTGCCTAGTGCACTGTTAAAATGGGGCTGGTCCAGCACGTACATAAAAGCACAAAATAGACACAAATATTTAATTACTGGCTAAATCTTAAAACAGTCACATCTTCTATAAAGTTTGTTAAATGGTATTTCATATTAAAATTATTTGCACCTATTTATGTTTTCCCTTTGCAAAATGTGGCTGCTTTGATTTAAAAATACCCAACTTGCCTCAGTTTATGGCATTCTCCTTCTTTTGACCTTCCCTGCCTTAGCATAAAGTTATCTTAATCATCAGACAATACTCTCTTCTATTCTCTCTCTGTAAGATAATGCAATCAATTTATGTTGCTGTTGACTTTTGTTCATTGAGTAAATTCCTGTATACTCCTGGTAGAAGTGAGATGGAGCAGACCTCTGGCTATGGGTCCCTGAGTGAGAGCTTGTTTACAAATGGAATGGTCTAGCAAAAGCTGTTTCACTGAGATAGAGTCACTGCACAGGATTCGAACATTTTGCCATGGAGCTCAGAGAATTCTATAGGCAAAGGGACCAATATGTCCAGGTCACCATCCCATCAATCCAAATTAGAGAGTTAGTTGTAAAGATAACAAAATGGTGAAAATTATAAACTGCGGTAGAGAGAGGAATAAAGCCCAGAAACTAAGTGACCTCTAAGTGACCTCAAGGACAGGAAACCTAGATTCATGGAAAGGACACAGACTTTGATTAAGACCATTGCTTTTGACAGAGGATATCACTGGATGAAAGACCTTTTTAAAGATGCAGAAATCCCTTGGAGCACAGACAGGAAGCACAGCAGTGATTTTGCTCATCAGTGTGGGGAAATGGGGCAGACCATCATTCCAGATACCAAGTGTTGCCTTCTACCTGCTCCTCAGTAGTGTGTCTGCGAAGAAGGGTGAAGTCATCAGAACTGACTTCTCTGATTTCTATGAAACTTATTCTCTGTGGCTCTGGTTATTTGTTTTTTATTTTTAAGGAAGACCCCAGCTAGTGTTTTGATTGCTTTCTGTTTTTCATTTTGGTAAAAGATGGATGATCTGCCGTACACAATACAAATTGTCTGGACTTACAGCACAGGACCTCAGATGAAAGGGACCTAAAACAATGTATCAGTCACAAATGACCATGTGTATATGACCATAAAGTTATGTTGGACCAGCATGAACAAATAGGTCCTGTGTGAGCAGGCTCTGTGTCAATTCGAGAAAGGTGTCCTATGGTCTGTCTCATAAAGGAATGATCTTTCTTTCTGGAAGGACATTTATGTGACCAGAGCATAACCCATAGTTAGGCTTTTGGGACCCAAGAGAACCAAAGATGTCAGGCAGGTCAAGAAATTTTAGGCTTTACTACATAGTGAAAAAATGTTAGATTTCTATGATTGGCCATGTGAACACGTGACACAGACTTTAATTGGAAAATTTTGTGAAGTCTATTGGGCTATATTATTACTTTTGGCCATTTTTAGGAAATACCTGTTTTCTACTGTATGCTGTCTCATGATGTGCAATATATAAATGACTTTCAGAAATCAGGATGAGATAAATAAATTGTTCTTTTGTGAAGAAATAAGCTAAAATGCCACTTTGGATTACTTTCCTTGGAATTGTATAAGCTGGAAATGACATTAAAATCTAATGTTAAAAATAATTTTGCAAGTTGTGTGACGAAGTCATATTCTTGGGCTGTGGGTTTAGTTCATTGATAGAGCATATGCTTAGGACGTACAAAATCCCAGGCTTCAATCCAAACACTGAGAAACATATAGTTTACAATATCTAAGGTATTATTAGAATTCAATAAAACATTTATATTAATTTATTATTTTCTGATTTATCTGGGGGCTGTTTAGTTCCAAAACTTAAAATTTACTCTAGTTAATTTATATGCAAAATGACCTTGTTGGAAAGTAACAGGTGTATTATCAATTTATGACATCGTATAGAAAAGGCCAATGAAAGAATAGACTTGAGGAATGGTATTTATAAACCACTGATGGGGTGATAATTTGAAGACATATCCAGAAAATGAAGAGGAAGAGTAAGAACATATTTTTATTCCCATGATTATTTGTGCTTTCTAACAATAGAAGTTAGTTAGTTAATCATTTGGATTGAAAAAATACCTGTTTTAGTTCAGAATTGAAAGTCTGTAAGAATAAGATTCAAGGCCACTCACTTCTGCAGTCTTTCCAACATCTAGTGTGCAGCAGGCATAGGATGAGTATATCAAGTGCTGCTAGCTATTTCATTATTGGGAATATGACATTGCATATAGTACTAATTTATTAATTTCCTGTTCTACTTCATAGTAAATTAACATGACAAGTATCATTGTTAGGAAACAGACTAATATATTCTAATCAAGAACTACAAGTGAGGTGATTTAATCAGGATCACCTAGAAAGCAGGTGGCTGAGCGCAGGGAGGAAATCCAGAACCTGGGAGGTTTGTTGGCAGGTCTCAAAGTTGCCTCTGTTTCTAGGTCTAATTTGGCCATTTACATCATTAAATATGCTCATCTAGTGGGAAAGTAAAAGGTAAATACTAACATAATGAACTTTACATAATTGCTGACCTGAAAGTTACATACATCTTTTCCCCTTCCTTTTGCCCAAAGTCATTAAGCAGCATTTAGCTATACAGATGGCTTGAGAAATTTGCTCATTTTAGGAGTGCAGTTAACATCCCTTGGTGAGTGATAGAAGTGACACTGGGAAATGGCATATGCATACATTTATAAAAATTTAACTGACATGATTTTTAAGGGATAGGACAAGTTGTTGTATCATACCTATCTATACATCTGTGTCCCTGTATATACCTATATCTGCAAAATTCATTTTATGGAGAACCAATGACTTATTTGTTGATTCATTTTTCTTATAGTTGTCTGTCTCGTGTCATTTGCATCCTTGAAAGTTTCACAAACAATTTTAAGTAGTTATCTGACTTTATTTTCAAGAAACAGCAGTTGACATGAGTAGAGGAAAGAAAATAGAAAAGAATAAAGAAAGAGGAAATGCCAGGGTAATGAAATGATAGCATAGAGTGTATTTACATCTCATCGTTGCATGTTACAGCGCAGTGTTCACTGATATAACTGTCAGCATAGCTCGTGAAGTGCTGACTGCATATTAAGGACAGTACTAAGTGTAAAGAATCCATGAGTGAAGAGATCAAGGAAGGAGTACCCTTGGAATATATATATATATATATATATATATATATATATATGAGAGACACTGGGAAGCTGAGAAATTCGTGCTCTATCTATCTATCTATCTATCTATCTATCTATCTATCTATCTATCTATCATCTATCCATTTATCTCTATCTATATGTTTATTTATTTATTTATTTGTTTATTTATTTATTTATTTATTTATTTATTTATAGAGAGAGAGACAGAGAGAGACAGATTGTAAGCTACTGCCTATGTTGGAGGTAGAGAAGGAAAGTAGTCCATACCACTTAGGCTTGTGTAATTATACTCCAAAATGCTCACCCTATGCGATTATTGCCTAACAATGCATTTCTCAGACTATTTCTTTTGTTAAGCAATGGGTGCCTATAATTAGATAGATGGGGGACATTTTCTCTGGGTTTAAATATATATATTTGCTTCCTGGGAGCCATCATCTAGAGCAAGCAATAATTACAGACCTTGTGTTAGAGCATTAATGACTATAAACATCCCAGCATGGATTTCCCAGCTGCCCAGTATCTCTTCATTCTTATCATTTTATTAGGATTAGAGCAATCACTCAACAAGAGAGATAGCCTGAGGTCATACTTGACTGGCAGTGTGGAGTAAGGTACCCAGTTCTTTGTAGCTGTCTTAATCAGATTAGGCTGCTTGAACAATTTTCTGTAGACTGGGTGGGCTCCAAATAGAAATTTGTTGCAGTTTTGGATGTTGCCAAGACATTGACAAAACTCAGTGTCTAGTGTCTCCTGGCACAAAGAGATTTCTAGCTGTGTTCCCACACAGTAGAAAGGGCATTGACGCTCCTTGGGACTCTTTTAAAGGGCACTAATTATATTCATGAGGAACCCATCATCAAGACCAAGTCATCTTTCTTCCAAATGCTTCACATCTGAATACAATCATTTTAAAGTTTAGGTTTCAATACTTGAACTTTAAAGTGACACATTCAGACTATTCTAGTAAACACATTTTATACTGGCTTTTTACCATAATTACCTTCAGTTTAATCTATATGACTCCACTAAATAATTATTTATTATCTGTATGTTCCATTGATTTTAATGTGAGATCTGCTATACAATCTTCAGAACTCTATGTCACAGTGAAATGTAATAAAAAAAATTTCTAGTAGCGGCAGTCAAGAGGATTGAGATCTGCTTTTGGTTGGTAGTTGGTTTTCAAAAGTTTCGAAAAAACATTTAACAACATTTCTGCTTTTATAATCATATGACAACACTGCTGTTTATTTGTTCTGTCATTGGCTAAAAAAATCATTATTGTGGAATAACTGTATTTGAGAATTCACTACAGAGAACCCAACAACTTTGGAAAACATGAGGGAAGGTCCTATACTGAAATAATAATTTTAATTATGTATAAATTCATGGATATCTATAGTGGCTCATTTAGTTTATTATGAAACTCTCTTCTAATTCCATTGCCAAAATATGATAAAATCTTTATCTAGATTTGTTTCTACTGAAATATCACAACTAGTGTGAGAAGACACATTTACTTTCTGTGAATCCTTTAAAATTCACATTTTTGTCTTCTTATTTCTATCAGGCCAGATTAAATTATTGCTATCAATTACTAGTGGATGTGAATTTTGCACTTTCTTCCTGTAGTTGATTAAACAGGCATTGTTATGCATTATTTTGCCAATGAGTTAAGCAGCTGTTACAGAAGTTGAGATCATTCAAGCAAGTAGCAGTGGAGACCAGTGGAAGACATTGGATCTTTGTCATTAATCATCATTCCCAATCTAGTAAAACTAGCTACACGCCTTTAATCCCAGCATTCAGGAGGCAGAGGTAGGAGGATCGCCATGAGTTCAAGGCCAGCTTGAGACGACTATATAGTGAATCCCAGGTCAGCCTAAGCTACAGCGAGACCATATCTCAAAAAACCAATAATAATATATTAATAATTAATAATAATAATAGCTATGTTACTGCTCAAACTCTCGTGTTATATGCCTATGGATGTATGATTGGAAAAATCAATTGGCTAATTAATGAGTAGCCGTTTATTGAACCTTTCTTGTGTGATAGGTTTAGTACCAAGAACATGACAGCCTATATCATAAAGTCATGCCTAACTGGCTCCTTCAGAAGTCACCCATACCCTTTGGGCTCCTCATTGTTCCCACACACACCTTTGTCTTCCTATTGGAACCTTCCTGCAGTTGTTCCTTTGGAGGATTCTGAAGAGACCATGTGCAAGGTATGATAGAATATAGAAGAGGTGGGGTCTCCCGGTGCAATGAAAGATTGGAGTCATTAGAAAACCATGTCACTGGGTTATTCCCTGGGTGGGAATGCTGTTGAAGACTGATGCATTGTGCCTTAGAAATCCCCGTCTGGATACAGTTGCTCCAGACTCATTTGTGCCTCACATCTCAGCTCCCTTTGCTTGTCTTTCTCCATTCAACTCAGTGCATTCTGAGTTCATTTCCCAAGTCAAGTCCTTGCCAAATTAAAAAAGAAGTAACACCTTAGAATTCACTTCTGGGAAACCATTAGACACCTTTTTCAAAGCCTTCAAGGTGATCCCACAGAACCTGTGTGTAATAGATATTGATAATGCTTGCCAGTTTAACCCGAGGATGTCCCAGGACAGACTCATTCAGAAGCTTGCTCCATGAGCTGGAGAGATTCCTCAGTGTGCTTCCTGTGCAAGTATGAGCGCCCAGGGCTCTTGAGACAGTCCCCAGATCCCACACTAAATGTCTGCTTATGGCCATGCTTTGCCTGAAACCCTAATCCCATGGTGGAGCAGAGATTCTGACATCTCCAGAGCTCACATTAACAAGGCAAGCTCCGGGATCAGGAACATACTTGGCTCAAAGGAGAATTGGCTGAAGAGTGGACTGGAACACCCAATGTCTCTCTCCAACCTAGGCAAGCAAGACCACTCTGCCCTAGGTGTGCCCATGGGGCACCACAGAAGCACATCCACACACCACACCACACAAGTGCACACACACAACACTATACATATCCACACAAGCAAAAAATAAAAATAAAAATAAAAGAGGAGCTTGCTCAAAATCTCATTATGCTACAATCATAATTAAATGCAATTACATTGACACCATAATGCATGCCAAAGATAACATTTTGGAGAATTTATTATGCTCTTTTGCTTAATTAATTCATTAATTATTCAATATGTGTGATTGTAACATTTATTATAAAAGCAACTTTAACAGAGGAATGTTGCCAAATATCACAGAAGTATGGACTGTGAAGAGCTAGTTTACATAATTTTGTTTTGTAGAAAATACAATTGGGACATGAATTATTGGAGTTCATTTTTTTCTGAATTGATTCCCTATAATTTTTGGCTTTATAATTATTTGACTTTTCTATCTTATTTCTTTAATTTTCCCCTTAGTCTCTTCTCTCCACTTCCCCAACTCTTCCTTCTTCTATTTCCCTTTCCATTTAAAAATGTATTTATTTATTTACATTTGTGTGTGCACCTGTGTATGGGCATGCCCAGGCCTCTTGACAATGCAAATAAAATGCCAGATTCTTGTACAATTGCTGAGCCATAGCCCCAGCCAACCTCCTTTGCAAATTTTAAAGATATTTTATTTACATATTTGCATATTTGCAAGGAGAGAGAAACGAGAGAGAGAGAGAGAGAGAGAGAGAGAGAGAGAGAGAGAGAGAGAGAGAGAGAGAGAGAGAGAGAAGGGGAGGGAAGGAGGGAAGAGGGAAAGAATGAGAATGGGTGAGGTGGGCCACGGCCTATGTACCACTTTTTGCATCTGGCTTTACATGGTTATTGGGGACTTGAATCCAGGTGGTTAGGCATTACAGGCAAGTGCCTTAAATGCTGAGCCATTTCTCCAGCCCCCTTAGCGCACACACACACACACACACACACACACACACACACACACACACATCTTTATTATTCAAAATTAGATTCATTGTATGGGCAAATGTTGTGTTGGTATCACATTTCCCTCCTCCTTGTCCCCAACACACTGGGTATCCTCCTCAGTGGGGATGCTGGATCAACCTGTGGGTTGGGGGTTTATGGGTAGCACAGTAGTCAGCCAGGTCCCCCCACGTTGTGTGTTGTTGCTGAGGGGGGTAATGTCTCTGGATATTCTCCCCCAACATGGCTCTTACATTCTTTCCGCCCCCTCTTCCACTCAGTTCCCTGAGTCATGGTGGGTGAGTTTTAGGTCTGCTTTATTGTTGAGATCCTAAGATACTCCGTACTTCTGCTTTGGGAAGTGTTGGAAATCTGTATCTGTCCCATTAACTTATCCTAGGTTGACTGATTGGCTGTGGTTATAGGTCTCTCGCTTATCCAGCCACTTTCTCAAGGGTATCATTTAGGGTCCATAAGATAAGCCTGGGGAGGTTCATCTCTTGCTGGGGTGTCAGCCATCTGCCTGAGGCTCTTGGGTGGGGTTGGCATGACCACGGCTCTCTCACTGCCTTTTGCAAAATATAAACAGAGTCTCCATGAGAGAGTGAGATCAGTATAGGTTAAATGAAATACACATTTCTAATTTGACAAGATTCTATTGGGATTAGCCTCTCTGTAGTTCTCTGGTAAAGGGAATTTCTCCTTGGAGCCCAGGTTTTTGGATCCCGTAGGGTTTTGGCCTAGGTCCCACTTCCAGTTAAGGGTTCCTTGTCACTGAGTGGATTTCTTGGCCAGTCTGAAAGCTATTGACTCCTGCTCCTCCCCACCCCCATTTTAATGCCTCTATTACACAAGTGATCGCTTCTTGGCTCACTGTTCTCTTCCAGAGAGGAGTGTGTTCAGCCTTCTTATTGTAACAGTCTGCATTTTTTATAATGGCCCTAAAAAACTTAGTTGCCTTCTCTCTCCCTTCCTATCTCCCTACCTTCCAGCCTTCCTCTCATTCTTACCTCCTTCTTCTTTCCTTTCTTCATTCTCTCCTTTCTTTTTCTTAGTGAAATGTTGCAATTTTAATGCTTAAAAACCAATGATTCGTTATAAATCTGAAGAGAAAACTGGCTATTAATCATCAACAGCTGCAAAGCAGCCTTCAGTACACCGTAGTTTTGTTGAATGATGTGCCCAAATTAGTTTTCCTTTGCTTTTGCCACAGTAAATAGAAAGGAAATGCTTCATTAACTATAGAAAAATCATATGCACAAAATAATCATGTAGCTGACCGTGGACAAGAGCTAAACATTTTTTAATACTGCACTTTTAGAAAGAAGGAGAAAGTTTGTAAATGTCAAAAAGTCAAGTGTGAACATAAGCCAAATAATGTAAAAAAAAAAATGCAGGTCTGGAGGCAGTCGGAAGGGTGTGAAAACTCTCTTAAGGCAGTGAATGTGTTTTCCTGGAAACAAAAGTTCTAAAATTTGGGTGAGTACATTACATAATGAAAAATTATTGCTTGGTAATAAGTCACTACTTAAATGTAATCAACACTTTTTTGAACAATGACATTAAAAGAAATCACTTTTTCCTACGTTTAAAATAAGTGCACTTCAGGATTGGCATATAAACTATGATATAATTTTAGGAATTAAGGACTCTGGTTATCAATCTAGTGTGTAAACATTACTGAAAGTCTGTCTTCATACTCTTCATACCCTTTAGAGTTTAATTTAGGTTGATGACATCAGTAGATATTACTATGAAAACAAATTTTATGGGATATTCCTTATAACACAAAGAAGAAAATTTGTATGAATAAATGTGATGGGAACTCAAGAGTTAACTGCATTTGTATATCTATCTGTATATCTCTTCCTGCAGCATGAAAATATATTCTTGTTAACAAAATTCTGTTTTCTTTTTTCACAATATACAAACTGGTAATCTTTATTTAGGGACTCCCAGGAGTGCCACAGTCATCATTTATGGGAAACCTCTATATATCTGCACACATTGTCTTCTGATCCTAACCCCAGCCCAGCACTCTCTCTCTTCTGTGTACTCCCCATGAGCGTCCTCTGAACAAAGCCCTTCTCTTCCTTTCAATTAGTCCCTCCTCTATGATCCTTGTGGCTTTTCTAACTTCTTGTTTTTATTTCTTTCCTGATGAAATGAATGACTTACAAGACAATTTTAGTAACCTAGAGATGGAAACATTTTCTACTGCATAAGCCTATGTGTTTGTTTCATGAGAAAATCTGATTTATAGGGCCTCTTAGATTTTTAGTTGAATTTTGGCTTGGAAACAATATATATCTATAATAGATATTACACCATCACATTAAGGAGTACAGTGTATCCTACATGTCTGACGGAATACAGTCTGTACTTTCTCATTAGGAGGTGTGCTTTTTGCTGTTTGTTCTGTTTCCAGTTTGTACCATGTCAGAAAAAAAAAACAAGTTAGCAGTAATATCTTCTTCTATGCTTTCTCATTCATTCTCTTCTTCCCAGAGTAACTTTTTACAGACAGAATAGCTTCATTTTCTGCCATGCCCATTATATTTATATGTGTGAATCTGCATCAGTTTGAGTAATAGACATACTTATTCTTTTATGTTTCACTACATATATACATATATATATACATACACACACATATATATATATAATACATACATATACATATATATATATATATATATATATATATATATATATAATTTTGCAGTGTCTTGAATGTTAAGCACATTAGATGCTTGCGAAAAGAACAACTAAAATATCCTTGATAAATGGGCCACATGTGTCCCAGTAGGTAAAGGAGGTCCTAGTCTTAGGCAGCCATTCAATTCCTGTTGACTGATGGCAAGTTTCTGCATTTCTCTGGGCTAGACTTTCCTAATTTATAAAATAATGGTTTGGGGCTAGATGGCCTCTAAGGCCCCTTTCAGCCCTGACTTTCTATAATTTATGAGATTCAGTGAGCCAGAATAATGAAAGTGCAGGAGAGAGGAGAAGTTATCGCTACAAACATTTTTGTAGCCTGGTAAACAAATCCTGCCTCTTACTTTCACTAGAACAAGCCCTGTTTTCAGTAAGATGGGAGCCTTCCCAACGTAGGACATAATTTCCATTGGTGTATTGCTTTGTTTTACTTGTTTTAAGAACTCTGATTGCAAAGGAAATGTATACATGAGTATCGAATGCCATAAACATGAATAGAAAGGAGCAGGTAAATAAAATATTAATATTTAAAAATATCTTTATTATCAATAAATAGATATGTTGCATGAGCAAATCTTGTGATGGTATCCCCATTTCCCTCATCTCTGTTGTCCCCACCCCACTGGGGACCCTCCTTATTGGACATACTGGGTCAGTCTATGGGGTAGAATTGCACAAGAGGTAGCAAGTATATTTTCTTTTTTGTGTGTTGTTGAGGGGGGCAATGTCTTTGGATATTCTCCCCCACCATGGCTCTTACAATCTTTTGGCCCCCTCTTCTGCTCAGTTTCCTGAGTCATGGTAGGTGAGTTTTAAGTCTGCTTTATTGTCAAGATCTTAAGTGTCTCTGGACTTCTGCTTTGGGTTCTGTTGGATATTGTTGGTGTCTGTCTCCATTGGCCTTTCATGGGTTATTTTTTTCACTAGTTTTGGTTGCTGTTAATATTTTGGAGAATTATGTCATGTATATATTTATATATACCTTATTAAGAAGTAAGGAACATAATCTATCTTCCATTTATCTACTTAAAATCTATCTTAATTAACAGGTATTTATAAGCATTCATAATACAATATCATGAATTCATTTAAAAATATACTAATTTCTCAATGAAAGTGATGGACAATTTAACACTTCAGCCATTCTAATCCACTACAATCACTATCAGACCAGGTCTTGGCCCCTCCTGGGTCAATCCCTTGAGTCCTCCAACCAAACAGATCTCTCCTAACACACTTGAGTCTGATAACAAGGCTCACCCTGATTGGGTGTCTGATCCTATCAATGAGGTTGATTACATGGGCCACTTCCTCTTTTTTCCCTTGTGACCTGGCCTGTCTGTCTTTCTCCTTTCCACTCTGGCTGGGCATGTACTCAACATGGGTATTTCTCTGCTTACCTTCTATCTGTGTCATGCTTTGGGGTATATTCTGACGTTGATTCCATTGTGAGTTTTTTTTTTTTTTTTTGGTCTCTGGATCTTTCACTATTTCTTAATTCTTTCTGGTCTTTAATTTGAAGGGAATCCCTTGGTTCTTACCTTTTGCCTTCCATGTGTGAGTGTCTCTCCATCTCCTCTCTCTCTTTCCAGCAATATAATAAAAATTCTCCTCTAGCTTCTTCCATAGATATTAATTCCCTTCCAATAAACCTCATAATTCATGATTTCTCCTAAATATATTCAATAATTTATAAAAATTCATCCTTTCAGAGTCTGCTTTTTGAAATCTGTTGTTAAAATAGACTGGAATCCAAAACTTGAGATGCATAGGCCTGGAGTGACTCCTCCTGAATCCTCAAATCTTACATCACTACAGAGTAGACATAAAAGAGGTACACATAGTAGGACTTTTGTTGAAGCCTATGAAGGAAAGGCTATTTACTCTTCATACAGTATAGCTACTTTTATAAGTTTTTTTTCCTTTCTTTGCTTTTAATCGACTCTGTTATATTATTTTTGGTCAAAAGAATAGGGTGTGAATTGTATCTCTGGTCCTGGGTTTGGAGACATGACTTTCTGAACTGTGAGGAACATTGTAAGATCTCTATCTAGCAGGAAGCTTTCTGGAAAGAACAAAAATATACCATTGTTCTCTCTCTTAAGAGCTAGTGCAGGTGTGACTGCCAATCACCTTCATAGGACAATGTCCCTGAGGAAAGCTTTCTGTTCCACAGACTTGAAGAAATATATAAAGTAAAGCTGGAAGATGGCTCGCTGCGGAGAATCTGAGTTTGATCCAAGAACCCATGTGAAAAAAGGCAATGTTGGGATGCCCCCCAGTGAGGAGTTGGTTAGTGAGGCCCCTTTGGTCTCCAAAACAATTCAGGCTATTGCCAAAGGCTTTTCATTACCCACGAGAACTGACAGGAAAACCATATTGCTGATCTAGATGGTAAGACACCACATGCTTTGTTTGTAGGACATTGAGAAATCAAGTTAGAACTGAGTTGGAAGGTTCCTCCCTGCTGAATAGTGGTCATAGTGCTAAAAATTTTTATGAAGCCAGCTGGAAGAGAAAAATTAGCAATGGTCTTAAGTAGCCATGAACCCTGTTAGCTACATGACTGGTCACCCAGGCAAGATGCGTCCACTAGTAAAATACAGGGATATTTGTTATGAAGTTCTTCAATTGGTCTGTAATTCAATTTAAAGTCTGCTGCATGGAAAGGGATTCTTGCTTGACACTGACGCCTAGTGAAAAGGTTATGGCTGGGAAGGCCACAAACAATTTGGAGGAAAAATTACTATTGTTATTTAACTACATGGATAAGTTGTGCCCACAAAACTGCCCTCTAAATACTTAATCTATGCACTTATGTTGGTGCTGCTCTTACTTTTGGTTAGAGAAGTCTCTCTTTTCAGATGGCGGTGAGAGCTGGGAGATTAAAAAATGGTCAAAGTGCTGAAAGTACTGACAGTTGAGGGATCATCGCTTAATGAGACATCTCTAATATAACGTCCAGTGGTTCAGGGACCATAGCAGAAGAGATGGCAGAAAGAATGCAAGAGCCAAAGGATGGGGAGGAGTGCTTTGGAATATTCTCTCCAAGAGAGAAAGTAGCCATTGCATTCATGAACACATGTTGTCTGTTGCTATCTTTATGAGACCTGAATAATTTGGGGGCCATCAATGGGTGTTTTGGAAGATGGCTAAATAAATAATAAGTAATAAATATAAGACATCAATATAGAAAATAGAAAGTAGGGGTAAACTAGACTAGGTTGAGGGGCGAGTGGTAAAGGGAACAAAAGAAAGGAGTAAGAAGGGATTATAAAAATTTAATGCAGTATTTTATAAATTTTTTAAGGGCTGGGTGTGGTGACACATGCCTTTAATTACAGTACTTGAGAGGCCAAATAGGAGGATTGTTGTCAATTCATGGCTAGCCTGAAAGTACATAGTGAATTCCATGTCAGTTTGGGCTAGATTGAGAAAATATCTCAAAATAAATCCCCAAAAGTTGTCTCTTAAAAAGGCCAGGCATGACCACATATGCCCATAGCAAGTTCTTAGTAACAATATAAACTTGCCCAGGATTTGAGTGACATGAACCTAATAGTTTAATTTCATTACTTCAGGTTCTGTTGTGGTTATTCACAATCATATGTAAAATTATTGAAAATGTGAGTATTTTTCTCATCTCTCTTACAAGATCGGTTCCCCCTCCAGGTAACCCATATTTATAGCAGAGCACAGGAGTTAATGTTGGCCCCTTTCTTACTCTGCCTTCTCCACAGGAACAGTCATGCTATTATCCCCTTCAAACATCAGGAGAAACTTTTGAGACAATGAATAATCACAAATTTAACATCTCTTGTTGTAAATTCCCACTACCAGAAAGTTACAGAGAGGCTACACCCATTAGGAGCTATCCAAAATAGCAATGCTGTTTCATTTAACCTATATTGATCTCACTCTCCAATAGAGATTCTGTTTGTATTTTCAGAAGGCATTGAGAGAGCCAGGGACAACTCAATTCCACCAGCAAGACATTGGATGATGGCTGACATCCTGGCAGGAGACAAACCACACCTAGCTTTCACACAGGACCCAAATGAAATCTATGAGAAAGTGACAAGACCAACAGGAGATCAATCACCACAGCAAGTCAGATAACACATGAAAGGTCAATGGAGACAGACACCAATGATACCCATCACAATCCAGGGCAAAGATCCAGAGATACTTAAGATCTCAACAACAAAGCAGACTCAAAAGTCACCCACTATGACTCAAGGAAGTGAGCGGAAGAGGGGGCGGAAAGAAGGTAAGAGCCATGGTGGGGGAGAATATCCAGAGACATTGCCCACCTCAGAAACAATGCATGGGGGGGGGGAGGAAAAAAACAAACAAAAACTAACTACCTCAAGTGTAGTTCATACCCCCTATCCTATGGACAGATCCAGTATGCACACTGAAGAAGGACCCCAGTGGGTAGTGGACAGAGAGGAGGGAAACGAGGACACATTCACAAGATTTTCTCATACAGTGTAAAAAAAAACAATAATGGAAAATTATTACTATGTAGATTAATTTAACAAGATCTGGGCTATCCCATACAAATAAAATAATTATATTTGCTTTTGATAAATGTTCTATATGTGATAGATTTGATTTTTAAAATTTAATAATAAAATAGATAATGGACCTCAAAATAATTGCCAGTAATTTAATACTTTGCTTATAAATATTCAGGTAGGTGGCATAATGAGTTATAAAGCTTTCCTATAAAATGCATAGTTAATGTCAATGCTCGCTCTCTCTCTGCTTGGAGTTAGGAGGCAGCACAGCTGACAGATTTTCCTTGGTGGAATGCATCTCTCAGGACAGCTCTCCAATGAATCTTCAATATTTTTTTATCTCTATCTCTTTGTCTCTCCTCTGATCCATTTATCTTTTTCTTTGGTAATATTTTATTTTTGAATGTGTGTGTGTATGCTCAAATGTGTGTGTGAAGAGCATGTGTGTGTGCATGTAAAGCATGTGGTATGTGTGTGTAGAGCATGTGTGTAAAGCATATGTGTGTAGAGCATGTGTGCATATGTGTAGAGCATGTGGTGTGTGTGTAAAGCATGTGTGTGTGGTGTGTGTGTGTGAGTGTGTGTAGCATGTGTGATATATGCTTGTGTGTCTGCAGATGCATGCACCCCAAGCAAAGTGCAGAAGACAGAGACGACCTCCTGGTGTTCTTCTGCATTGCTCATCTGTGTGTTTCCTTGAGATAAAGTAACTCACTGAATCTGGAGTTGCCAGTTTTGATCAAACTGGCTGGCCTGTGAGTCCCAGCAATTCTACAGCCTCTGCTCCCATTAACGATTGGGTTTCCAGTAAGTGTGACCACATTCTGCTTTTGATGTGAATGCTGGGGAATAGAACTCAGTCTCAGGCCTTCATGCTTGTGGACTTCATGTAAGTGCTTTTCTAGACTTGAGGCTTCACACCACTGAATTTTCAACTGAGACACACATATATTTCCACTTTAAATGGTTCCAACCTTTTGGGTTGGTGAGATGGTTCAGCTGTTAAAGACACTTCCTTACAAAGTCTGTTGGGCCAAGTTCATTTTCCCAGAGCCAATGTAAAATCATGCATCTCTGATCCCAACACACCTACTACAGTTGAAGAATCCAAGGCCTGTGCTGGAAGCAGGAAGATGGTGAAACACATGCACCTTGAGGTTGTCCTGTAACTTCTGCATGTGTGCTCTGCAACATGTGAGCACCTCACAAAATAATTTAATAATCAATTCATTAAATTTTAAAAAGTGATCATGAAACCTTTCCCTTTTCATGGGAATTTTCCCATGAAACATTCTCTGCTTCCAACAGAATAGATGTGAACACACATCTATTCACCCCAGATAGGTCTCAGACAACCCACCCAAGCACAATTGCACCAAAATTCAATTTTGGTCAACCAGGATACTTACTAAGCTAGGAGTGACTTAAAAGAACAGGAGACTTTCAATGGTAGTTACATCACCACAATGTCCCCCCAAATCCTAGATGCCCACCCACTTCATAGAATTTCCCATCTAGTTCATGTTTTATTTCCTATATAATACAGCTTCTCCAAAAATCACTTGGAGCTAGGGGAAGGGCAGGCGGGAATCTAATGCTGCAGATTGTGACATCCAGCCTCTGCTCTGCCATCTTTGCCCTGCCATCATTGAGCTTCCCCTTGAGACAGTCCGCCAAAATAGAAGCCTTTCTTCCCACCAGCTGCTTTCGGTTGGGTGTTTTATCCGAGCAATGCAAGGGTAACTGCAAAAGCATTGAATGCTTATTAGTATTCCTCATTCTAATTCCTGTACAGTTTGATGGATATATGTTCATGAAATCTTGTTTTCTGTGAATTTTGAATTTATTTTTTGGTTGTATAAATTTTTGAGGTACAATGTGATGTGTTTACTAATTACTGATCATCTCGGGATAATTAATCTATATCCATAACCTTAAACTTCTATCATTTTCCTCTGAACATGCATGTGTGTGTTATATATGCACGTGTGTATGCTTGATTGTGGTCACATGTGGGGGTGTGTACAGATATGCATGTTCATGTTATATGTGCATATGTCTATGCAGGATTGTGGTGTGGTCACGTGTGTGTGTGTGTGTGTGTGTGTGTGTGTGTGTGTGTTTGTGTGCAAGCAGACTTGCATGTGGAGGCCAAAGGATGACCTTAGGTGTTGTCTTTGGGTTTTTTGAGACAGGCCTCTCCTTGGCCAGGAGATCACTCATTAGGCTAAATTGCTGGCCAGTGAGATCCAGGGATTCACCTTTTCTGCCTGTTCAGCATTGGAATTACAGGTGTATGCCACCACACCTGGGATTTATGTGTTTTCTGGAAATTAAACTCGGGTGCTCACATTTATGAGGCAAGCACTACACTGACAGAGGTATCTCCCCAGCCCTACGTTTATCCTTTCTTTATGGGAAGACATTCAAAATAGTCTTTATATATTATTTTCCTTTGCACATTTCTTCTGTGGCATGAGCTTTAAAAACCCTTTAATTTATTCTTGGCCAAGTCCTTTCTAACTTCTATACCACTTTGGAATTGGCTTGTTCTTGTAGATTCTGGAACTTTCATTTTAAGTTCCCATTACATATATTTTTATATCTACTCCTATCTATAGCTATTTTGTACCATATTGCTGACAAGCTGGTAAATGAGTACATCAGTTAAAGAACATGAAAAGCCTGTATTTTCTTTCATTTTAGGTTGCTTGTATTTAAAAAAAAAAAAAAGAATGATTTAATTTAAATAGTCAGACTTTGAATTGACTGGAGAAAGTGTTATTGCTGTGAAAACAAATGAAGAAACCTTAAATGACCCCATGAGTTATGGGCAGTGGCTCACATGTTACAGAGTGGCTCTAAAGGAGGCATCCCATCCTCTGGACATGCATCCTCCTTTATAACTTTGATCAGAATAAATATTTCTAGTCATCATGGACTGCCTTTCTAAATATTTACAATGTGATTTTTCACCCCACATTTTTCTTCTTGCCAGGGCATACTTCTGCTGCACCTCATGGTTTCAGATCATCATTCTCTGTTTCCAACAGAATAAATGCCCAAAAGCACCATCGATAACAGAAGATGAGCCCCGTGTGAATTCTGAATCACTCTCTTGAAATACAAGTACACTAGAATGCAGACACTTGATCTGATTTAAGGTTTCTTTACTCAGCTGCTAAAAAGTAATTTTTTTCAAAAAAAGGATAAATTCCAGACTCTCACACAGATATAAAATGAACACATGTCAAAGATTTATTTGACTCATTAATGATTTAAGGAACCAGTGAGGTATGATAACTGTGTTGTAAGATAACTCAGAGTCACATATTTATATTCAGATAAGGAATGTTGAAACAAATTTATAAATAGATAGAAACTGGGAAACCTCTTGATTATGTAAAGAACCATAATCAATTTCATTCCATCAGATATAATTTGCATTTATATGGATAGAAATTATTTACTTGGGTATCGGGTACCATCAGTTAACTTTTATGTGTACATTAGTAACCTATTCAGAGACAAAAGTAAAGATAAGCCAGATGGATGAGTGAAGTCAGGGAATCCATCAAATTTCAGTCTTTTGTAAGAATCCTTTACAAAAGCATAGCTCAGATCCTTCTAGCTTCAGATTACTTGATTTATTTGGTGGGATGCTGGATGCATTATATCCTACGTACTCACTGTCTGTCAAAGCCTGATATTATACCACTACCTCCCCAGAGAATCATGTGTGTCTTCTCTGTAGCATGCACTCTGTCTGTAGCTCAGCCCTGACTGTGGTCATGACTGGTACCCTGCTAAAGTCTCTTAGAGACCAATAAGTATACTTCATATACACCACCCAGCTTGATTTCCTGATGCACATCAAGGGATTAGATAGAGCCTGGTGAAGAATAAATGATCTTGAAGAGGGTTATGCTATTCTCACTTTTCTAACTTAAAATATCTTTTTTCTTCTTTTTCTCTAGAAAAAAAATTAGTGATACTAATCTCATGACTGAAAAAAATCTCATAATATATCATGCTTATTTCTTGAACAATAGTGTTCACTATTTATTTTCAAAGACAATTTTTTTGCTGAGAAACATTTTACTTGGAGACAACTGTTCATAGTTCCATGTATTTGTCACATTTCCTCCAGTGTTCAAAGGATTCTTTGTCCTTACTTTGGAGTATTGGCACTTGCACACTAAGGAGCAGCTCTGGTAATGAGAGAATATATTTTGTGCACTCCTGATGCTGCCAGTAATGTTTTCAAACTAAAAATTAATTTTTAAACACTAGGCTCTTGTGACCATGACACTGTTATTAAAGTCTCTTTTTTGGCACAACACTCAGCTTTCTTTAGTTATTGTTGATGCTTTTATTTCTAAAAAGCGATATTTTATGCTACATTGGTAACTTTCCTCCAAAATTAATATTTAATCCAAAGAATATTGGAAAATAAAATAGAAATGCATTAACATTACATAAGCCTGAAGTTCGTGCAGTCTTAAACTTTTATTTAGAAGGTTAGAACAAAGCACACATTTTTCTCTCTGGAGGAAAATGAACAATGTAGGAATGGAGTGTCCAAAAATAAATAGGTTAAGTAAGATATTCTGCAATATTTGGAGCCAATGATAAATTAAAAATAGAAATGTATATTAATTTCCATAATTAAAACAGACAGTATCATGGGAAATGAGCTCTCACATGATTGCTAATTATATTTTGTGCTTTAAAGATGCTAAGGTTTGCCAAGGAGAATGTCAGAATTGTTTCTGTGAATTGCCTTAAAACATATCTCATTTTAAGTCTCTAACCTTTAGTTTTAGGATAGTATTATTTGCCTTTTAAAAGCAATAGTAAAGATGCTTACTTGCAAATGGCAAGTGCCTTCAACAATAATGTGAGAATGAAAAAGAATTTGACTTTCAGGCTCCAAATGAACTCATTATCTTTGGAAGAAATAATGTATAAGTATGCTACTTTCAGAGAAAAAAAATTACTGGCTAGTTAAGTTCAAGTAAGTTCATTAACTATCTCTTGGCAGTCTCTTATGTATCAGACCTTATAAAAAATATAGGTTTACAAAATGAATGACACTTTCATACTGCAGGGAGAGATAAACATGCATATAATTTATTGTTCAAGGGCTTCAGGAGCTCAGAAATTACTCCAAATCTACACCAATGAAAAAAGATTTTTGAAGTATGTGACTTATGCTGTCCAGTAAATGATTCACAGGATGAAAATGGAGAAAAAGAGGGAATAGAATAGGTATTACACATTAAGGGTTTTTCTTAATTATAAAAGTTTAATGGTGTTGCAGTTAGCCACACGCCACTGAAATGAATCTTCAAACCAGGCACAATTTGGCGGAGGAAAGCATTTATTGAAACTAGATTGAGGGGAAATTCTGTATCAGTGAAAGAGGCTGGCCCTCTGTCACAGGTCTGATCTGAGAGAAAAACCCACCACCTACACCATACACAAAAAACAGGGAACAGGCAGGGAGAAGGAAAGAATTTCTTCTCCTTTATATAGGCTAAAGGTGGGGTCTTGCAGCCCTACCCCAGACTTAATGGCTTACTGAGTCTCTGGAATTTCCTTCCTGCACTGCCTACACAGGAAAGGATGTTTACTTCCAGCCTCTTTACATCCTGCCCCTTGCTGAGAGGCTGCCTTCCTGTCAACATCCTCAGAGACCCACCCAAGATAATTAAAAAGATCCAAGTTGACAACAAAACCTAACCATCACAAATAGTAACGTGATCCTAATTTTAACAAAAATCTTCAGATACCACCTGGTTTCTTTTATGGGGTTTCCACCTGTATTGACTACTTAGCTCATTATGGTGACCAAATACTTCAGGAAGCAAGGGATTTATTTTGGTTTACAGTGTGTTTTTAATATTTTATTTATTTGCAGAGATGTACAAAGAGAGAAAGAGAGAGTCAGAGACAGAGAAAGACAGACAAAGACAGAGAGTATGGGCATGCCAGGGCCTCTAGGCACTACAAATGAACTCCAGATGCATTCTCCATTTTGTGCATCTGATTTACATGGGTACTGTGGAATCGAACCTACGTCATTAGGTTTTGTAGGCAAGTGCCTTAACCACTGAGAAATCTCTCCATCTCCTTAGCTTACAGTTTTGAAGGAACACAGTCCATTATGGCAGAGAAGGCAGGGCATTAGGAGCAGAAGGCTGGCTGGTCATATTTCAACCAGAGGCAGGAAGTTAGAGTGAGCAGCAAGGGGAATGGGAAAACCTTCTTCCTCTCTACCTTTCATAATGACCACCTGACAATATGATATAAATATATATTTTATTTCTTTAACTGAATTTAGCACAAAATTTCTGTTTATTTTTTGTGCTATCCATCTCTGCTAATTTCTTTTGCAAATTATGAATAATTTTCCTGGTTTTACCAAATTGATTGCACTCTCCCCTCTATTACAAACTTCCTTAAAATCATTATTTTGAAATCCTTTTCAGGCAATTCAAAGAATGTTTTTCCCCTTGGGGTCTGTGTTACTGTATTCCAGATCATAGTCCTTTGTTTTCTTTGTATTAGTTACTTTCTCATTGCTGTGACCAAAAACCTGGTCAGAAGCAGTAAAACAAGGGTTTATTTTGGCAGCTCCACATCTGGGACTTGTGTTAAAGTCACAGGTGTGAGTCCTGAAGAGTTTAGAGAGTCCCACTCCTTCAACTCTGCTGTCTACTTCACACATAGCCTCCCATGGGGCATTCCACTTTGAACTTGCTGCTTTCCTTGGCTGGCATCTCTAATATCCTGGGATGCCTATTGCATCTTATGGTTTACTTTCATAGCTTTCTGCAGTGAGCTCTCAGGGCCAGCTCAAGGGAACTCCAACCCTGCCACAAAATTCCAGGCCTCAGTGGCTTTCTGGCACTATGGTTCTATGGCAAGCTTGAAATAAAGTCTATTACCCTTTTAACTCCCATGTAGTGTCCTCACTATGTATGCCTTCCAGGATTGCATAGACCACACATATCCCTAAGAATTATGAACCCTCTCAGTCTAGGCTTTCTTCCTTCAAATGAAATTGAATTTTTCCAAGATGTAGCCTCTAATGGGTGTTTCCCATTCTCTCAGACTATCTTTCCTATTGTTCCAGTGTAACACACATTTCTTTATCTTCAATGGTACTGGTCTCTTTAACAATTATAGCTACTTTTTCAGCACCAGTACGAATAATATTCTGTTTTGATATTTCCTCCTGCAAATCAGTCTATTTTTTTTTTATCTTAATGCCATTCAAGTTCTTAGGCCATGGGCAGAATGTAGCTAGTTTCTTTGATAGCATGTAAAATGAACTGACTCTAACCCAGGCCCTGATAGAGTCCTCTCCCCCCTCTGAAATCTCATGAGCAGGAAAGACCTTCACTGTCTGTGTTTCTGTCAGTATTCTTGCATTCCAAACTTCTACCAAAATTTTCCCTTAAGCCCTTGCTTACAGTATTCAAGGATTTTTATAGCCAAAAGTTCCAAGCTCTTCCACATTCCTTCTGCAAACTAATTCCAAAGCCCCACAAATCACATGGTCAGGTTTATCATATCAATAGGCCCATTTCAGCTTTCTGTATTAGTTACTTTATTCATTGATCTGATTTAATACCTGAGTAGAATCAAAATAAGGAACAAAGGAAGGACATGTTTATTTTGTCTTAAAGTTTGAGATCACAATTCATCATGGTGAAGAACATGGGAGTAAGGAGTCATTCCTCACATTCAGTCCAAGAAGAGGAAGCAGAGAGCAATGAATGTCTATGCTCGACTAGCTGTCTCCTTTTGGTTCAGTCCAGGACCCAGCTAAGGTATGTCCTCCAACTTCAATTAATTTAATCTACAAGATCCCTCACAAACCTTTCCAAAGATTTATTTCAATGGTGAGCCCAATCCTGTCCAGTTTACAACCTGAGATTAAAAATGGCACTCATATTTCTTCCTTCCTTGTTTTGATATCAGCCAACTTTCCCAATTTCACGAAGTTTTTCTTACATAGGGAAACACTTTCTGTGGAATAGGTTCTAGGGTTGGTGTAGGTAGATCTGCTAGCTTTGATTCTATGCTATGTTAGTAATGCGATAGCTATGAATTTTTCCCAGTTATAATTCTTATCATGCATATGTAATGATGCTTCACTCACTCAGGCAGCTGGTGTTTTTAAGTGTTAGCTGGGGGCTGGAGAGATGGCTCAGCGGTTAAGGCACTTGCCTCCAGTGCCTAAGGCCCCCAGTCCAATTCCCCAGGTCCCACATGGGCCAGACCCACAGGGTGGTGGCCCTGGTTCTCTCTCTCTCTCTCTCTCTCTCTCTCTCTCTCTGCTTGAAAATGAATAAATAAAAATATATTTAAGTGTTAGCTGGTACTCATCTGCTGAGGACAGAGTCATGCTGGGATAACTGTCATCACAGGTGTGAGTCCTTCTTAGTGTTGTGGGCCACCAGTTGAATGATGGACTTTACAATGGGTTTGGCTACTATTTCTGGTGTTGGTTCTGTGTCAGGCATATGTGGGAATTCTTATCCAGCTGGATGAAGAATGAGCTAACCAGGGAGACAGGGTCACTGCCTGCCTGAGTGGGTTTGGACGTGCAGGTGCTGAGCTTTGGCAGGTGTGTGGCTGGTTCATGAAAGTGGTGATACTGTTGACTGGATGGCTGTGAGTCATTCTGGAGCACCTATAGGTGCTAGGAGTTCTTTAACTCTGCTTTGGCGTATATGCATCGCATGCTTGCTGGTTAGTCGTGCTGTGAAGCGTTTTTTGGTCAAGGTCACTTGCCTGGGGAATGTCATGCTGGGGCTAGGGTACACAGGGGAGCTGAGACCTGGCTGCCTGTATAGTGGGTTCTCTGCTGTTGCAAACATGCCACTTGGATGGTTATCACACCTGCTGCAGGTGTACAGGGACTATTTTTCCAGTTGAGTATGTTGTGGGCTTTCTAGGGGGACATGATTGCTGCCTGGGTGGGCAGGAACTTGAGTGAAGATGGGTTTGTGTCACTTCCTGGGTGTTGGTTTCCCCTCAATTCAAGGGTACCTGTTTCCTGGGATCAATAATGTTTGAGCCCTCAAGCAATGCTCTATGGCAATATAGCCATTGATGTATGAACAGTAGAACGACCATGGATTCTGAAGAATGAACTAGACCCAGCTGTCAGCCTCCAAAGAAGGACATGCTTTAACATTGGGCCTGGTTTGATGAAGATATTTTACCACATCTGGTTGGGTGATGACAGTTGAAAGCAAAGACATGGTTTCCTACTCTACAGAAACAGAGTCAACCAAACCCCCAAGCCATTCTCCAATGTGTGCTCAGGGATGATGAGGGCTGGGGAAGCTTCTTGAGCATCTAACTTTGGTGGGGACCTG
>PVHP010002015.1:18864-32708 GCA_004024765.1 Zapus hudsonius | reverse complement strand
TCCATCCAAGAAGCCACATTACTACAAGTGGGGGAAATGTCTCATACATTCCCATCTTTATTTCATATGACACCTTGATGTTTAATGTGGAAATATTTTTCTCATTGGAAATTTGTTATTTTTTAAATAACCATTACAATGTACTAGTGTATTTTGGGAATAAATACCACAAAAATATCACTGCATATCTAGAATCCAAACAACCAACATCTTGAGTACCTCGGAGGTTAACCTCGGTCACTTAATTTGAGGTAGTACTTGGCACATTTATTGTTGTGTAGTTATTTTATTTACTTTTTCCTTCCCTCTCCAAATTGAATGACCCTGAAAAAATTCACTGTGCACAGCTTACACTAAAGAAACAAATCTTATGGTTTCCTTTGACATGAGAATCTATGAAAATTATTTGGAATACTTCTATGTGAAATATCATCAGCTCACCCCTTCATTTATGTATACAGATAATTATTCTGATCACTATTAACATTTGGGCATTTATTTTAAAATTTGGGTTGTAATCTTGTACTGCTCAAGTCATTTTGTTTTTCAAATAATAACAGCTGTGTCATTAGCTTATTTTCTTGGTTTATATGTCCCTTTTAAATACTTCTGGTAATGGCCGTGTTTAGGTTTTTTTTTTTTAATTTAGTTTTTATGCACTTAGATTTTTATTCTGGCATTGCAGATGCTGATTTTATCTCATATACTTTTTTTCTGTCATAGTTCTGGAATCAGTCATTTCTCCAAGGGGTCGTGTGGGTAAGCAAAATTTGGGTATATGGTGTGATCTGTCTGTCACGTTCATAACATTGCTTTTGTATTTATTTTTATTCTATTTTTCTGTTTTTTCAAGTCAAAACAAAGTCTAAAATGCTGAGCATTTTGGTTACAGCCAAGTGGAAATATGTTGCCTCAGTTCCAAGGTCTCTCTGACCTTCTCCCCTTTCTACAGGAAAAGGCTGGCTCTGAGGCTCCCTAATCTGGCTTCATGTAAAAGACCTAAGATGGTCTTTAAGGCCTTCCCTGGAAATCTCATTAAATAATCAGGGAAGATTCACTATTGAGGAAGAAAAGAGACTGAACATTGTCACTGTGCCCAGACAGATGTCATTTAATTTTGTGAAGAACAACTACTTGGGAGCTGAGAGGAACCATCTCAGCCCCCGAGTCTGACCTGTACCACTTCCCTTGTCCATAAAAACAAAACAAAAAATAACACGAAAATTATTTTTACATTTATTTCAGGATGTTGGCCATTAATGGAATTTTACTACTTATTTCTGTTTTTAAAATATTGTCAAGGAGAGAGACGAGAGAGAGAGAAAGAAAGAAAGAGAGAGAGAGGAGGGAGAAAGATTATGAATATGAGAATGTGCATGCCAGGGGCTAGGGCTACTGAAGATGAACTCCAGACACATGTGCCACTCTGTGCATCTAGCTTTAAGTCGGCACTGGAGACTTAAACCTGGGCCATCAGGCTTTACAAGTAAATGACTTTAACGTTGGAGCCATCTACCGAGATCATTGATTACTTTATTGCTGAGGTGAACACAGATTTTTTTCTGTCTCTTTAGGTTTGACATTAAATATTTTTCTCTACTCTCTCTCTGCGTATTGGGTTTTATGATGGGAAGTTCATTGTCATTCTTATCCATATTCTCCAATAGTTAAAATATATCCTAACATTCAGGCTTCTATCACAATTTCCCCTGTATCTGTGGTTGTCTTGAGTTTGCATGGGAAGCTTAGGTAAAGTGTGTGTGTGTGTGTGTGTGTGTGTGTGTGTGTGTGTGTGTGTGTGTGTGTTTCATCTCTTATGCACAGGGATCTCAGTGTTCTTCTATCTGCTTTGGTAAATATTATTGAAATTGCTTGACCACTTACTACTTACAACATTCTGTCTTTTCTTCTGGTTCATTCCTTATTTCTTTTCTTTCTGATGTTATATAACTTCAGATATTGGTAGTGCCCTAGAGATCTTTAATGTTTTGTTTTGCTTTGATTATGTTTTTTGGTTGGCTCTGCTTCTTTTAATTCATTTTTCTCTTTTTAGGTATGTTCTCTTTCCCTTAAGACCAATAAAGTCATTAATTAATGTAATTAAAGGCATTAATTAATGTAATTGTGTTTTAATTTCTGCCATTTCAACTCAAAACCAGAAAATGTTAATATAGGGGCAGGAGAGATGGCTTAGTGGCTCAGTGGTTAAGGCATTTTCCTGCAAAGCCGATTGACCTGGTTGACCTGGCTTCAATTTCCCACATAAAGCCACATTCACAGAGTGGTGAATACATCTTGAGTGCATTTGCAGTGGATAAGCCTTAGTGATCACTCTCTCCTCACTCTGTGTGTGTCTTTTGATTAATAAATAAATAGAAAATTTTAACATATTTTTTGTTAATAATTTGATACATTGCATGAACAAATTTTGTGGTGGTACCCCCATTTCTCTCCTGCCTGTCCCCAACCCACTGGGGGCCCTCCTTGGTGGGCATACTGAATTTGTTAGGTAGGGGTTATGAAATGCACCAGAGGTAGCCAGGTTTTTTCTCCTCCTTTGTGTGTTTTTGCTGATGGGGGGGGCTATGTCTCTGGATATTCTCCCCCACCATGGCTCCTCCAATCTTTCCACCCCCTCTTCCACTCAGTTCAATGAATCATGGTGGGTGGGTTTTAAGTCTGTTTTATTGTTCATATCTTCAGTGTCTCTGGATTTCTGCTTTGGATAGTGTTGGGTATCATTGGTGTCTGTCTCCATAGATCTTTCATGGGTTTTCTGACTTGGTGTGGTGATAGGTCTCTTGTTTATCTCACCACTTTCTCATAGGTTTCGTTTGGCCCTATATGATAGGCCGGGGGGGTTTATCTCCTGCCAGGATGTTAGCTATCATCCCATATCTTGTTGGTGGAATTGGGTTGTCCATGGTTCTGACTGCCTTCTGGAAAATACAAAAGAATCTTCATGTGAGAGTGAGATCAGAATAGGTTAAATGAGACAAACGTTGATTTGGCAAGATTCTAATGGGTGTAGCCTCTCTGTAGCTCTCTGATAGTGGGAATTTCCCCTTGGAGCCCAGGTTCTTGGTCCTCATAAGATTTTGCCATTGATCTCAGTTCCAGTTAAGGATTTAGTCAGGATTTGGAGGTGGTTAAGAACAGAGGACACTGACCTGCAGAGAATGAGTTTCCCTGGAGATGTTGTCTGACTGTGCAGAGGCATGTACCATGCAAGAGGGCTTGCTTTTACCTCTTCAGACTGACTCAACTGCCAATTTGCCTTTTACATGCAAAAGCATTTGCAATCATCTCAATTTAAATCTAAATAAAATATTTTTAATAAGACATTAAAATTGATTTACTTGTGGCTATAGGAATTGTAATTTGCTAGATAACTCTGGACCAGTGTCCCAAGGCAGGAAGGGAAAGGAGAGTCTACATGGACAGTTCTCTGTTGAGAAAGAGCAGGGACTTTGGATGGAAGATAAGGAAAGTGGACAGAAAAGGCTTCTATACAAGTCTCCATTTTCCCTCAATTCTGAGCATCTCAGATCTTTTCCTTATTGCATCTCTTCTTTTCTCTCTCCTCTCCAGGAAGAAATGCCAGGCATCATAAATGTGTTTAGTTACATATTTAAATAACTCTTCATGTATTACATATTTAAAATGAAAACCTGAAGGAAAAGTATACTCCTGAGGAAAATCGAGAAAAACGGATTTCCTTTAGTCTGTATCTTAAAATTAAATACATGTGATATTTCAATGCAATCTGAATCCTGTAGCTTGATGTGTCTATGATGACCTCACACTTCAGTGTACATGCACGTAGGAAAGGAATGACTGTAGGAAGGACTTTGGCACCTTTGGAACATACATACATTTATGGTCACTGTTTTATTCAGTATTTTTTGTTGAGAATTTTAATACATGAATATATTTCATCTTGGTCCAACAGTTATGGAAGTTGCATACCACACAACCTATGTGTGTGTGTGTGTGTGTGTGTGTGTGTGTGTGTGTGTGTGTATGATTAACGACTTTAAACAATAGAAAGGTTAGTTTTCTGTCACTGTGACAACACACCTGAGATAAACAACTTACAAGGAGTAAAATGTATATTTTGACTTATAGCTTCTGAAATTACAGTCCTTGGTTGACTCTCTTGTTCTCGGTCTAAGGTTAAATGTTCATTGTTGCTTCATGATAATTGGTGCATGTGACAAAGACCATTCACTCACGGTGGCTACAAAGCAAAAAGAAAGACAGGAGACTGGCGTTCCTGTTTCCCTTCATGGCCCTAGTGGAAGGATCCACCTGCTAACTGTCCACCAACTTCCAATTATGTCACAGACTGAGGCATATGTCAATACCTGGGCTCTTAAGATACATTCCAAGCCCAAATACCGGCAGAGACTCTCCAGAATTTTTTTGCTATTTTGTGTCAGCTCATATAAAACCCTAATGCCTGCATCCTGAGAGTTTCCAGAGAATCAAATGTCCAGCTGAGCATGAAAGGAAGACTAAGTGTTACACTTTCAATGTTCTCGTCTCATTATTTCCTTATTGCTTCTAGTGAGCCTTCTACCATTGGTCACATGATACACTCTCGACTGCCATAGTATTTAAAATAACCACAGCACTTAAAAGAATTAAGCGCTCTTTCAAGAATTCAGTGTGAGATCCAGAGTAAGTCAAATAGGTTTACTTGCTATTCCTGATTAAGCTTATTGATGCTTTGGGTATGGAACCAGACACAAATAACAGAAAACTATGCGAGAGGACTATAAAAGAAAACAGAATTTATAGCATGGTGAAAGAAATTGTTGCTGCTAGGGTTGAATTCTGGCCCCCTACTTCTAGAAGAAATTCTTTTTTCACAAGACCTCTGTTTCCAAACAACTCCAGGACAATTTTACTTATATATGTATTTAGATAAGGCTTGGAAAGAGAAGGTTTGTTTTTTGTGTATATGTGCAAACATGCAATCTAATGGAAAACATTTATTTAGACAAAATAATCTGCTTGGCATATTTTAATGCATTTCATATACTCAATCTTTGTGTTTTTACATAATTCATTACTATTTTCATTTTATTTCGTGCAAATTTTATACCTGATATCAGTACCTTTCCTAAGTCACACATAATAAATAAATCAACCCCAATTACATCTAAGAATTAAAGCTAGTTAATCTGTCTCTAGAATCTGTTTACTCAACTTTCCTGTGTGGCTCACCATGCTGGGTGCTCAGTGCCCTATTATATTAATATCAATGTGAGTAACAGCACAAAATGAATATCATATTCAATTTGTTTCTAATCCATCAATGTTTTTTTTTTATTGTGAAGTGGGGTAGAATGACAGAAGATTGGTTTTTCCTCTTTTCCAAAATGCTTTCTCATTTTCTGTTTCATTTCCACTTTTTAAAGGCATATAGTACTAATCATATCAGAATAAGCATACAGATAATCTAATATTTATTTGAATATTAAAAGAACAATAATATTTGGCATTATTCGTTGTAATATATAGGGATAAAAGGACATGCTTTTATAACACTGAGAACTGATGTTAAGTAATTCATAAACAACAATTCTTTCACCTTGATAACCTCTAGATGCCTACCAATAGTTTCTGCTAATTCATCATTCAAATTGCAATCAAAAAGCCAAGCTCCAAAATAGTCAACAATTTTTTACAATGCATGTAATGTGAAAGGAAGCCATATTTCTTAGCTCCAGGATGTCAGGGTGTCTTCGGGGATAAATGGTATTTTGAATATACTGACTATTAACTTTCTGTTTCACAACACAGACTGGGCTTGTTATCAGTGATATTGATGGGTTGTCCTCAGAGAGTTGGAGACTAAGGTTGTGCAGTGATTGAAATCTGTAGGCGGAATAGACAACTGCCTTCCCTGGAGGTGTTAGGAGTCTGTGGAGTTTGGGAGGTCTGGTGCTGCCGCTTATATTTCTCTTCCCTGGAACTCTTCCTTCGCAACAGATTTTGAACTAAAAATAAAGAAAATCTCCCCTACTCTGTTAGAAGTTTGATTTTTTTCAAAGAAATCTTACCACCTTTTTTTGAGAAAACTTCTAAAGGATTTTACACATGTTCCTACTTTTAGTATTACTACCAATATGGCCACTTTTTTTCTTTAAAATAATATTAAGGTCATCATTGCCTTTTATTTTCATAACTTTCTTATTTATTTTCTAACAACCCTAGAAACTATGGGTTCTTGAATTCTAAATTCATTAACTGTGCTTTTATTCTATTTGATAGGTAGTACAAAGTCATGTTTAATCACTCACTATACTAGAGTGAGAGAAGGAGAGAGAGAGAGAGAGAGAGAGAGAGAGAGAGAGAGAGAGAGAGAGAGAGAGAGGACAACACTTGATCTTTTCCATGGGTAAACACAACATAAGCCAATGAGCTTTAAATAAGAAATGTTTAAGCCAGGCATGGTGGTGCACACCTTTAATCCCAGCACTCAGGAGGATCAGGAAGGAGAATCACTGTTAGTTTGAGGCCAGACTGGGACTCTAGATTGAGTTACATCTCAGCCTGGGCTAGAGTGAGATCCTGGCACACAAAAAAAGAAAGAAATGCTCATATTTATTTTGCCACAGACAAAATTTTAGTGATATATATCTTATTGCTCACAGTACATATTGTAGCACACAGTATATTTTAAATATGTTTTCTTTTTCACTCCTTTTCATAATTTTTTTACTGAGGAGGCTCTCAAAAAGGCAAGGTCACAAAGGCTTCTTGGATTCCAGGAAGATTATTGTGACAACCCTTACCTGAGAATCCATATGATTTTGTGGAAAAGTAATTTTACTTGAGAATATCAATATTTGTCTTGACAATATATGAATAGTACATAGATGAATAGTACATAGTTTTAACACAATCTAAATCCATTGTGTTTGGCATGCATACTCATATGTTCTGAATTTAAAATAGCACTAATAAGCAGGGTAATTGAGTAAAAATATGACCAAAAATCCTTGTTTTGTTTTTAAAAGATAAATGCTATATTCATGCTGGGATTTCTGCATTAATATTTCAAAAGACTAGCATAATATTTTTTAAAAAATAAGAGGAAGAAGTCTTAGCAATATCTACAGATTCTACATTTAGACTGTGCACCTACTTTCTGGGCAAAGTAATCTTGAAACCAAGGACAGACTAAGGGGAAATCACCATTCACTGAATCTTAGTTGGAAGTGATATTGGAAGTGGCTTGACCCTTCTCTGTCAAGGAAGAAATCATACTTCTTATTTGCCTGGTCAACCAGTTGTTCTTTAGACAAATGTGGGAGGGTGTTTGAACTTCTTTGAACACAGTGGCTCTGTTACTGGGCTGAAAAGGTTTTAGTAATTTCTCTAGATGGAACTTCCACTCCCAAGGTCTGTACTTCCTTTGGAATTTGCAGAATACTTCTCATTCCTCCTTGCCTTTTACTTGAGTGTAACCAAGTTAGCCAACCATCTTCCTTTCGGCCTTGTACTGAGCTTGTGTAAGCAAAAGGAAGAACACTGAAGAGACTCTTAGTTGTTTTTTCAGAATCTTCCTTCCTTAACTTGTCTCCTCTCTCCCTCATTTCTTCTTTTCCCTCCATCTGTCTATTATTACATCTTCTCCCATAACGTTCTTTTATTTGTACTGAAATCATAGTGGGATTTCATTATTGTCATGTCTATGTCTATATCTTCTCCCAAAATTATGTGTTTTGCATTCATCTCATTAGTGTATTGTACAAGTATGGTTTTGGGGTGTTTTCCATTGCAAATGCAATGAAAAGTGTACTGGTTCAAACACTTTGATTGGACCTTACTTAGTACAGCACTGATACCCTTGGCAATGTGGATACATTCATTTGTTAAGAGCACAGCTGTGACATAATAAAAGCAGTGTGTGATGGTTAAATTTATTGTCAACTTGACCTGTTTAATAATCCACAGTAATCTTGAGTGAGTCTCTGAACTTGCCTGAAGAAAGGATTGACAAAAGGAGAAGGTCCCTTCTCCAGAGTGAGCCATTCCCCTCAGTGGGTGGGCCTTCCAGAAGGGGTCTGGATACAAGAAAGCTTGAGGGGAAGGGAAATCGTTCTTCTTCCTTCCTTCCCCTGGCTGCTGGTGCTGTTTCATGACGTGCATTCACATCCTGCTCTCCTTCCCTTCCTGGACATCGGAACCCAATTTCCTTGCCTCACATCATGGACTGAAGAGCAGCCGCTCCCCAGGGAGCCTTCAGGGTTGGATTGGGGCTGCTGAGGCCTCCAGCCACTTGGACTGAACAGCTACTGGTTTCTTCACCTGTGGGCCTGCAGACTATTATTGTTGGACTGTCCTAAGCTACCCCAATAAACTCCCTTTTACTACCATTCTGTCAACTCTGTTTCCTCTAAGGAAAATACACAGTGTGTGTTTAAATGTTAGGAAGCAGAAAAGGGACATTTGATTTAATTTCCACTATGGTTGAAATGTGTTTTAACTACTAACATAAAGTGAATTAAAAAAATATTTGCGAGCATAGAAATACAGAGAGAGAGAGAGAGAGAGAGAGAGAGAGAGAGAGAGAGAGAGAGAGAGAGAGAGAGAATCTACCCACTGCAAAAGCACTCCAGATGCATGTACCACTTTGTGAATCTGGGTTAAGTGGGTACTGGGGAATTGAGCCTGGATCATTAGGCTTTGCATGCCAGCGCCTTAAATGCTGAGCTATAGCTCCAGCCCCCCTGTAAGTGCAATTTTTGATTTTAGTAGTTAAAACAAGGGTCTGTCTAACACTCTGTGTTTTATTAAATTAGAAATATACAGTATTTAAACACTTCTGGAGAAGTGTTTATCAGGGAACTTAGATGAATGACAGCTTTAGTATTTATTATTATTACCAGATTGTCTCGTCTTTGGAAATATTCCATGTTGATTTACACCTGAGGACAGATGATCTTAATTCCTCTATATCAACAGTTTTAATACAGTAACCTTTTCAGTATCCCCTAAGACGTACAAGAATTAGTCAAGCCTGCCTGGCAGGCATATTCAACCATGCAAGCCTGACTGAGCTCAGCTGGCCACCAGTGGATGATTCAAAGCAGGGCATGAAAAACAGAAAGAGAATGAAGATTTAGTGAGAAATGACATGTTCTCGAACATTTAGGCACCGCTGAGAATGGAAAATCCGTTTTATCAGTTTTGTTCTTTATTTCTCAAAGAAAAGGCACCTGAGGCATTTCTCTAGCAATGCGTATTTTACCTGTCTGAAAAGAGTTACAGACACCTTTATCATCATAGCTCTGGTTATTTATTTTTAAGATCAGTGTGAGCCATGCTGGTGGCAAAGATAATTATCAATATAGTCAAATGTACTTAATGTATATTTTAATATGAGATAAAGATTATTTAGTAAAAAAGGTATTTACTAGGCTAATATGTCTTCCTCACTGCCAAAGAAATAACCAAAATATATTTTATTTCTATCCTCCTTCCTTTCCCCTCTGTCTCTTTGTTTCATTCTTTCCTTCTGGGACAGGGAATTGAACACACAGTGTCACACACAGTGCTAGGTAAGCAGTGTGTTACTGGCATTCTGAAGACAAAGGGAGAGGCAGGGAAGAAGAGAGAGAGAAAGAGAGAGAGAAAGAGAAAGAGAAAGAGAGAGAAAGACAATGATATCCTGTGTAACACTGAGACTCTATTAATTAGCAAGAATGCTACAACCCAACACTGTAAGCCAAAATAAACCTTTTTCCTGCCTGACAGTGTAATCATTATGTAGTATTTTGGTGATAGCAACAGAAAGCTCACTAATACAGTTGTTTATTCAATCTGCAAAAGTTCCTTAGCCTTTTTTTCTTCCCTTTTGTGATATTGACTTTTTTGAAACTCTAGTCCACTTCCTCTGTAGTGTGTTCTTTAGTTTGTATTTGCCCCACGATTCCTTATGATTTTGTTCAGGCTAAACCTCCCTGGTTTAAAAAAAAACTAATAAAAATGACGAATTATTCTTTTTTATTTAAACACATTTATACATACTAACATAGCATGATGCTCATTAACATGTGTTATTAGAGAAAACCCCTTAAAACCATGATGTCACACCTTTTATGCATTAGATATTCTCCCTCACCATGGCGATATCAGATTTGGAAGTTTCACTTCCCACTAGCTGATTTTATTTTTATTGTTTTCTTTTTGTAGTTCATATAATTCTCCCTTCCCCAACCCAGTGGAACTTTAACAAGTAAAACAGAAGATTCAGGGGCCATTGGATTCCATTGCAAAAAATATTTTAGCTTAGATTCTAATATCTGAGCTTTCAGTGCTTACAGTAAATTGACAGAAACAAAAATTGGGTATATATATATATATACACACACACACATATATATATATATATATATATATATATATATATATATATATATATATATATATATATATATATGTGTGTGTGTGTGTGTGTGTGTGTGTGTGTGTGTGTGTGTGTGTGTTCACAAATAGTCCAGTGTAACTATTTCTGTGTTGGTAAACTTTACTGGATTTGATAGAAACATATTTTTTGAAATGTAAAAAATTTATAGGAATGGAAAGTTTATTATAGCTGACAAACTGCTTATTAAGAAAATTGCAAATACTTTCATAAAGTATTTTATTATTATTGAAATGTACCAGTCCAATCTGACTTTAACAAAGTGCCAATGACAGCTTAACTATAGGAAGAAAAGAGGTTTTTTATTTTGGCCCACAGCATGACATGGTGCTAACTGCCATCTCAGTTCTGATGAAGACTCCATGATTCAAGAAAGATATACAATCATTCAACCAGACACCAGAGAGGCTAGGGTCCAATCCAAGAACACCCTGCAAAGTCCTAAGGATCTCCCTTTAGGCTGACCTCTAAAAGGCTTCTACTCTTGGATAAAGTGCCATCCCACCATGCCCTGAAGCAGGTGTTGAAACACTGGATAGGGTATTGGCTATAGGTGAGGGTCCAGCTGATCAGAAGAGCAGCAGATTTATGGATGAGCCAGTGTGCCCTGACAGAACCTGGGAAGTGTACAGTCTTTTGAGATGCAATATGGAAAAGGTCCATTATAATTTTTCTTGCTTTTAATGACTTCATCATTTTCAAATCAATGACTTCAGAGGAAACACTGGGAAGTGACATCACATTATTAACTCCACTAGTTTAATCAGATGTTTCCCATAAACCCATGTGAAGCAGTCAGCCACATGCCACTGGGACGAATCTTCAAACCAGGCACAGTTTTTGGGAGGAAAGGATTTATTTGTAGCTGTAGATACAGGGGAAGTTCCAGAATGCAAAAGAGGCTGCTCCCCTTTCACAGGTCCAAGCAGAGAGAGAAAAACCCATCACCAACATTACACACTCAACAGCAAACAGGCAGGAGGGCAAAAGAGAGAATCTCTTCCCCTTTATATAGGCTTAGGGTGGGGTCTCGCAACCCTTCTCCAGACTTAATGGCTTCCTGAGTCTCTGGAATTTCCTTCCTGCACTGCCCACACTGGAAGGGATGTTTACTTACAGCTTCTTTGAGCTTCCTGCCCCCTACTGAGAGGCTACCTTCCTGTAAACATCCTCAGAGACCCACCCAAGATTACTTGAAAGATCAAGTTGACATCAAAACTTAACCATCACACCATGCATCCAGTCTTTATTCCCCAAAAGGAATTTTGGGAGATGGAGCCTTGAGGAAGGAGGTGTGCTGCTGGGAGTGATCTTTGGGGTGTTATAGAGACCAGCTCTTCCTTGCCAGAGTTCAGCTTACTCTTGTTACTTTCTGCTAGCTGCACTGGCAGAAGTAATGTCCAGTCTTTGCTTTATCATCCTTTCCCTGCCATGCTGAAACCTTCCTACAGAACTGTCAGCCAAAATAAACCCTGGCCACTGCTGTGCTGTTTGTGGTCTGCTGTTTTGTCCCCAAAATGTGAAGGGAACTGTAACCCTGATGTCATGCTTTGCTGTGATGCTCAGGTATTAGACTAGAATCAGAAAATCAGTAATTTCATTTTTTTTTTTTTGGTTACTACTCAGATGACCTTAAACACACAAAAATGTAAACTAGAGTTTTATTTCTTTAATATAAGTATGTTTGCTCCCAAGAACATACCTCTGATATGATATAATTTATGAAAGTACTTTTCAAAACCAACCATGTTTGTTTTATCGACGGAGTCCCTTGTAGAGAGACTGTTTATAGTAGAGTGAAATTTGAGGAATTCTTTTTTAAATGAAGGATTGCCATTTGGGTCATCAGATTAATTTATTTCAGTTATTTTGACATCATTTCACAATATATGTCCTCTTAGGTGGGTTTGGGAGAGCTTCACATATCTTGCAAGCTACAAACAGAACATGCTTTCTGAGGCATTTTCTTTTTCTTTTTTTCATCTATGATATCCTGCCAAGCTAACATATTTTTAAAGGTCCATTACTTTAAAATAATAAATTATGTTTATATTAATTCCATACTTTCTGGCCATTTGGATGAGGTCTTTCTGAGTATCAAGTAAATGGTGAAAGAATCAAGACTGGGGTCCATTTCAACATGTTTTACCCACAGGGTCAGTTAGCTCCATATGAAGTTGGATTTTATTTTCCATGCTAGATTGTTTAGTTAGGTAAAAATAAAAAGTCAAACCTAATGTAGACGCATGCTGTCTTCTGCAGATTGGTCATCTAGTATTACTGAGGTGATAATAATGGCCCAGCAAGAGAGGGCAAAGAAGACACATAAAGAAAGACAGGAAGTACAAGCAGTGACCAGGAATTGAGACAGGGTGGCACAGAACTCCGCTCTTCATTCCCTTTTTTGGTACTGTTTCTACTCTTCCTAGATCCTCGGCCCTTCCTTTTCATGAATTCCTTAAAATAAAAAAAGGGAACGTGGCATCCAGCTTTTATTCATAAAAATGCACTTCATACTTAGAAGTATTCAGAATAAGTCTTGGTTATTGCATTCACGGAAAGTATCACAAAATTGTTTGAACATTATAATTTCAATTCCTTATGAAGTTGGAGACTAGATACCCCAAACCACAGAGCTGGCATGGACCTGCCCACTCTTCAGAAGTCTGTCACAGACTTGCTGATGTGGCTCCCTTGGGAGCTAAGGCATTCCCTGGCCTCTGCTGTGTTACTTCCATCTCTGTTTTCATCCTCAGATTGTTCTTCCAGTATGCACTCTGTCCTGTTTTGTCCTTATAAAAACACCTGTGATATTAGATTACACACTCTTCCTACTCCAAAACAGCATCATCTAATAAAAAAAAATAACTTTTCTGCAACTACTCTGATAACATTCTGAAGTATTAGGGTAACAAATTTCAACATATGATTTGGGTTAGTGAATTCAACTCAAAATATTTATGTTCTACAAAACAATTACAGGTTTTTCTTTTGACCTGAGTTGCTGTAAATTGTCTGCAAGTTGAAGCTGTAACTCTGTTGATCACTTTTGCTATGCCTTGTTTTATATTTTTATTTATCACGATTCATCTCCTTAAACCAGTACAATTATTAGTACACTATGAAATGTAACTGAAATGGATAATACTGTTGAACTATTTCTTTCTGATTTCCTTTCCTTGTTTGAAAGTCCTTATTACATTGTCCCTATTCCATCTTCTCTTTGCCTCCTCCTCTCCAACAATCTCCCTTCTCTTCTGATAAATAAAAGCCTGTGCTATTGCCAGAAGCAGCTGCTTAGGTCAGAAGGATGAGCATTCTGCCTTTGTTGCCCATGCATGAGGAGAGAGAGAGAGAGAGAGAGAGAGAGAGAGAGAGAGAGAGAGAGAGAGAGAGAGAG
>PVHP010002015.1:0-18764 GCA_004024765.1 Zapus hudsonius | reverse complement strand
ACTTGAATCCAGAACTCACTGAGCTTAGGTAGCTACCCAGCTTTCTCTGGGGACCCCCTGTCTGTTTTCCAAGTGCTTGGTTTACAGGCAGATCATCATTACTGCCTTGCATTTATTTGGGTCCTGGTGATCTGAATAAAGGCATATGTGCTCACCTGCAGCAGGTGCTCTGCTTAATGAGCTCTCTCACAAGGCCTAGAAAGATAAGGAATTTCCAGTGATCTCATGACAAGATTCCCACTTTATGATAAAAACTTCAATTCCCTCAGAATGTATAAACCAAGGCATATTACTCTTCCTGATGAGAATAATTTCATGACCACATTCATCATAGTAAATAGCTCTTTCTTTTGAGGAATTTAAGCCTTCAATAGATTTTATCTAAACCTCGTGATTTAGAACAAGAAATTTTGTTGATTATGTGTTCTGGATGCATTCATGTTGTCAATCACTCATTTGGTATGAAAAAGCACAGAAATAATTGGTGCTCTTCTCTGGTGGTAAGGACCAGTATTTTATAGGACATCTGAATTTGAAATCAATATACTCTTAATGCTTTTCAATTTAATAGGTTGTAAGACCCTAAACTGGAAGGTTTAGTGTGATGAACTGAAGTCCCTGTTTATCAGGGTGGTTAAAAAATACAAAGAACTTACACTTATTTTTCAGTTCTTAATACTTTGGCCACTAGTACGTTTTCTAGTTATATATTTGTGAATGACCAAGGTGGTGTGAGAAATGCATTAGCAAAATGACTCCACTTTGGTTTTCTTCCAAATGAATGGACCACATTTGGCTTGTTCGTGGTGATTTACCTTAACTTGGCAGTGAAACAACCAACTCATGAAGACCTCAGTATTAGACACAGAGAACCAGCACATGTTTGGCCTGGTAGATTGCCAGCTAGCTATAGTTATTTTTGTTTCTATGACAGCTTTTATCTACGAGACTTGGAAGTAATAAGGGTTTCAGAGGAGTTACTAAAAATGTGGAGCTGTTCTTCATAACCTTAGAGGGAGGATATAAGCATTTCACAGATTGTCAGATTGCTGATAATTATTTCACAGTTCATTTATATGCTAACTGTTTAATAAGGAGTCTCTACAGTTAAAAACATAGATAAAATAACTCCCCATTAACATCTCAGAGATGCAACATGCCACACACATACTAGTTTTCTGTATTTCAAACCATAGTTTGTCAAATACTCTGTGATGGACCCGAGTATGTCATGCCCTATAAGGATGACACCTTTTGGATATATACTACCTTACTTAATTTTCCCAGGACTTAGAAAGGTAGGCATTATTACATTTTTTAGAAGTAAATAATGTAATGTGTAAACTGGGGGACATTCTGTGGCAGAATTAAGAGGCAATTGTAGCATGTCTGACTGCAAAGTCCATGCTGTGATGAAAGACACAAAGATTCAAAAAGCCAGGTAGAAGACAGGCAAGACATGAATGGTGTGTGTGTGTGGCGGGGTATCTTGGTTGTCTCCCAGAATCCTGGCCCACCGAGTTTACTTCAACTCATTAATGCACACGGAAAACTATCCTGGCTGTATTGATCTTGCAATGATTTTTGCTAATAGTCCTTTGTTCTTTCTTTTATTCTGAGATAGCTCTGATCTCCAGTCTAGTGAGGTAAAGATTCCAACATGTATAAGATTTGTTTATAATTAATCCCAATAAGCTATAGTTCTCTGTATCATACCTATACATGCTAAAGTTCTGAAAACATGCAAACATCTACCCCGGCACACTTACACACAAATATATATATATTTATACATATATATGTATATATATATACACATGATATATATATATATACATGATAGGGAGAGTGAGAGAGAGAGAGAGAGAGAGAGAGAGAGAGAGAGAGAGAGAGAGAGAGAGAGAGAGAGGATAAAGATTTTAAAATACATCAGGCAAGTCTAGGAATCAAGCAGACTTGAGTTCAAATACTAAACCTAAAATTTATAAGTTCTATAGTCTTGGTCATATCATTCAATATTTATAAACAATTATTCCCTTATTTATAAAAATACCAATCTTGAGAATTATTTACAAAAATTAAAACCATCACATGCAGCTTTTCTCACATGGAGTTTACCTGCAACCAGGACATTCTCTGTCCGTGGTACTGAACAAGTGTGGCCTCTCCTCTCCTCAGATGTGCCTTTCCTGTGTCTTTTTATCCTTGAGACACATTCACAGAAGACAGAAAAGACATAACTTTTGGTTCTTCTGACAAACTGCCTCCTGATTGCAAGTTCATGGGGAGTGAAATCGTGTCAGCCTTTTGTCACCAGAAAGTTTTAGAATGAAGGAAGAAGTACTTTCAGTTACTGCCTCCAGAAACTCAGCACCTGAAACTCACAGCAAGCCTCCTTCTGTCAAAGACTCACGTTTCACGCAGGCTCACTCTGGTCTGTTCATCTCTGACTATGCAATCTTAAACCAGTGTTATCAGCATTCCCATTCTACAGATAAGGAAATTAGGGATGTTAGGTAAATTTGCCTTTGATCACACAGCTAAGGTTTGTTCAAGCTAAGATTTCATTCAAGGTAGTCTGACTTTAGGTACTGTGTCCTTAATTACATAATTGGCTTCTTTTGCTGTGGGATACAATGTGGGTTTTTTTGAGAGACCTTGTAAAAATGGTGAGTTTTATCTTAGGGAGTTATATAAATTTACTAGGAGTCAATGGAATTGTATTTTTTTCCCCTTAACTTATCTGGGAAATCACAAAAAATAGAAATAAACTGGAGGATGTGAAGAGTACATTCTCATGGAACACACTCCCACATTAAAGAGAGAAGGAATTATTCACCTAAACTAATACCTCTCTCAGAAGACAAGTAGATCTACAGAAGCCACCATGCAATGGCTTCTCCTCCTTCTAAGGCTCTAGTGAAAGAACTTGATTGTAACTCATAGAGTTAGCGAGAAAGATACATTTTAGAAAGGAGGTGATTTAAATGGTGCAAATGCATATGTTAAGAAGGTTAGGCAGAAACTGTAAGAGACAGAGAGAACTCACAAAGAGGCAATCAGAGAAAGTGGTTGTCTAATGTGCCATTCAGATATTTCAATAGGTGTCAGTTAATGAATAAGTTCCCCTTCTTTAGTTGCCAAAACTATGCCTTGAAAAGAAGCTTTAATTTCCAGGATGTGCTCCTTGGATGCTCACTATAGGCTGCCTGGATACAAAGAAAGCATTCCCTGATGCTCTCAGTCGCTGGTGGCTCTTGACTATACCCTGAGAGGTGCAAGGGTTTACATTGCAAAGAGGAATGGACTAGTGAAATCCGTAAAGGTTTACAACGTTGTTGCTCCATTTTTTTTTGAGGTAAGGTCTCACAAGGTACAGGCTGCACTGGAACCCACTCTATAGCCCGGGATGGCTTTGATCACAAAGATCCTCCTCCCTCTGACTCCTGCTGCTGGGATTAAAGGCATGTGCCACCATTCCTGGCTTGAGTTAATGACTATAATGTATAGTTTAAGCCTTTCAAAGCTATGAGTGTTTGACTTATTTTTGTTTATGCAAACAAATAGCACTTCATAAGGTTTACCCTGACAAATAAATATCACTCCAAATTTCCCGGTATGCCATTTTACTCAAAGGAAATGCTATTACGATTTCAGATTCATCAGAGTTTCAAATTCATTTTAATTGCTGATTCATGCAGAACTCTTTTTTTCTCATTTTACACGAGAAATTTGGTCATGATATTAACAAGTTTGTGGAAACTGCTTAGTCTTTTTACCCTGGTTTCTGTAGCAGTTTTCTATGGGATACCAGCTGACTACCATATAATACGTTTCCTAGATTTTCAAGGCAAAAAGCTAAAGTTATGGTGCAGTTCTTTCTGGTTATGCAATGTTGTGAAGATGTTGTTTTGCCGTGTTTTTTATTCCCAGCTTCTATTCTAAAAACACTTTCTTTGGTATAACTTTGAAAAATCAGAAAGTCCTTTGGATTTTTCAGAAATCTGTTTGTGATTCATAATTATAGTAATTTCGGGATGAATTATGGCATGTTTGTTTCAGTCTTATCAACATGTAAAAATCACTTTAATTTATACCTAATAACATGCTGGTTTCCACAAAATATTTTCTAGAAGTTCTATGCTTGCTAACTTTACCCTTACAACAACCATTTCTTGAGATTAATTTCTTACTGATTATTCCCATTATACACTGTACTCAGAATATTTATAACAGCAAATTGATAAGAATTGGCTAGAGGATAGACTAATGCTTAATTCTATTAAGTAAATTGACCAAACTAGGTTTTTAAATAGTTCTTTTTTTTCTGACAAAATATAGTAATGGATAGAGCTGTAGAAAATAGAACTTTATGTTGTTTGATAAATAAGTAAATAAGAACACTAGGTGGCAATGTTGATTCATATACTCACCTAGTTTAGGGAAATTTTTATCTTTTTGAAAGCATTAAGAGTGTGTTTTTTCCTTATTATTATTTTTTTTTTCAAATCTAATGAAAATTCCTGCATAAGAAAAAGCTGATTTGGGCAATTGTGAACTTGAAAAATGGGTGCTTCTTGCCATTATAAACCTTATAAATAAGCTTGTGTCAAATAGGTTAGTCTTTTTTTGGCATAGAAACAAGAATGCTGATGACATATATAACTTCCATCTGGATTCAGTAGGTTTAGCAGCTACCTGGGTTTTTGTTGTTGTTTCTTTGTTTTGTTTTAATTTTTAAAAAATCTTATATATCTCTCAGGGCTTGGGGATTGCCTTAAATATGACTTATGTCATTGACATTCCCGTTCTCTCTGTAATTTGCCTTTTTTGTAAACACAAATTGTGGCTTGCCCAAATAATTCAAGTTTCCAATGGCTTTTATGTCTGTGTTAAGAGAGGCATACGAGGAGTCTGGACCATCCCGTCATATTCTTGCTGGATAGTCTGACGTATCAAGGCCTTGACTAAGTAGACTGTTTGCACCAAGCAACCTTGAAGAATGAGGTAATGTCTTTTCTGGCAAAAAGTAGAATTGCTTTCATATACATATGAAATCAGTGACTGCCCCATCCCCCAAACTCAGTGTTCACCCTTACTAATGCAGGTGTCCACCAAGGGTCCTAGCCATAGTCTTCCTGAGACCCGAGGAACATGGGAGATTTATACAGATGAGCATGAAGAGCTTGCTACTTCTTTTGCCTTTGTCTCTGAATCAGAAATTAATTTTTTTTCTGCTAGCATCCATGAAATAGTAAATCTCGCTCCATACATGGGTTTTTACAGTGTATTCTGCATCATCTTTATAGCAGACTAGATTTTTGTTTCAGAATAGAGCTAAGAAATGTAGTGAAATTATGCTTTCTAATTTAATACAGTCAAGGACTTTCTACAAGCTCTCTGAGTGTGCAACGCTGTTCATTCTTAGTTTAACCATTCCAGCACCAGGGGAGTTAGCATGTGTTAAGAAGCTTATTTAAATTTACAATAACAGACCTTCTAAATGTTATTTTTCAGCCAGTTTCCTTATGCATGTCTTTCCCCAAGAGACCAGGCCCTGACTTTCAGAGCTACCTAGATGTGTGAACACATATTCTTCCTTCTGTTCTAAGCTGCATCACTTACTTATTTCAATCATGGCTCTTAGGTATACATTCTGACTTTTCTTCCTATTTTAATTGTTCTCTAATTTTATGCCAATATGTTCATTATATTTTAAAATATAATTCTCAAATACAGAAAAGGTGTACAATATTTTTAAAGTGCCAGGATTATTTTTGATCTGGGCTTTCTTTCTCATTCCATTTCCTTATGACGAATTTAGCAAAGTCAATGGTATTTTCTGTCACCCTGGACTCACATGTGCTGAGCATAATTTACAGGACTCGGTGCTTTTATAAACATGACTTCTAAGCATGGAATGAATGGCCTGCAGGGATTAGGTCATGGATCATTTTAGTTCTGGGTGTTAGACTACCTGTAACTTAATATGACATTTCTGTTTCACTAACTTTTCTCACTTTTGGGTTATGTTGAGGTGCATACATTTAATCCCAGCACTTGGGAGGCAGAAATAGGAGGATTGCTGTGAATTTGAGGTTACCTTGAGACTACATAGTGAAATCCAGGTCAGTTTGGGCCAGAGTGAGGCTCCATCTCAAAAACAAAAAAAAAAAAGAGAGAGAAAGAGATCAGTGAAGAAATTCACATATTGGCCACGTGGCTTACATGTTTGACACAGGAAGAGTTAATCACTCTGCTTGCATCTCCTGATGACAGAATGGAGAACACATATTACTTAGCACATAGAATTGTTGTGATGATGTAATTGTCAGGACAGTTAGATGACATACAGTAGGTGGTATTTAAGAGTTAGCTGTGTTATTATAAATTGCCCTGGAAGCAATCAATATCCAATATGCATACAACTGAGGCAGAAATAATGTAAAGAACAGAACAGCCTCTCAAGTGGGGCACAGAGTGTGAGAAGGTCTCACAAAGCAGCTGCCCCTGAGGTCCTGGCCACTTGGTGAAATGTTTTCCAAATGTAAGAACCAGTAGAGATCACATGAAGCCTCAAGGAGGGGAAGCAGCAGCCAATTTAGTTAATACAGAGACCTGTGGGTTTTTACCTTGGTCACACTATGCTTGGTATTTATACAGTGTGAAGATAAGTGAAAACCAGAAAATCTGTTATCCCTTAAGATTTCTTTCGAGATGGGAGTCCTAAGTTTGAGTGAAATATGCTAACATTTACACGGACTGGAGGATAAATAATTGTTTTGGGACCCAAATTATCTCACTACCCTTTACTAAATACTTTGTAGTCATCATCTTTTCCAGTAATGCTTTGCCATTATTCATTTTAGGATAAACAATGCCTGATATTTATCATTCCTCATTTCTCATTTGTCCTGAACCTAAAAATGTGTTGTTATGGAGTCATAAAGAATAAATAACCCAAGTATATTTCCAATTTAAATTAGATATTCTTGCCAAACTATTTGTTCTTTATTACAAATATCTACCTTTTATTTTTCTTTACTTTTCCCTCTCTTCCCCTCCCATTTCTTTTATCTCCATACTCATTTTTTGGGGAGGATACTGCCTTTTTGAATATTTCTCTTTTCTTTAAAATATTTTTTTATTTATTGATTTGAAACAGAGGGAGACAGAGAGAAAGGCAGACAGAGAAAGCAAGAGAGAATATAGTCATGCCAGGGCCTCTTGCTACTGAAAACAAACTTTGCGTATCTAGTTTTACATGGGTATTGTGGAAACTAACCCAGACCTCAGGCTTTGCAAGCAATTGTCTTTAGCCACTCAGTCATCTCTCCAGCCCCCAATTTTTCTCTTTTCTATTTTCTGAAAATAAGATGAATGTTGAGCACATATGCATGCACACATACACACCAAACACAAAAAGTTTTAATCAACTATGATGAGCTCCAAGAAAATGCACACGAGCCCCCCCCCCACACACACACAATGGCAAATCTAAAGAAGTATTGTGAAATGAAGCCGGTGGTACAGTCCTGTAATCACTGGGAGGCTGAGACAGGAGGATCACAAGTTCAAATCTTGTCAGGGCAATCTAGTGAGGTGAAAGTTAGTCTGGGCAACTTTGTAAGGCCCTACCTGAAAATAGCAAGTGAAAAAAGTGAGGATTAGAGCTATAGCTCATTGATAAATGATAATCTAGCTTTTGAATGTCCTAGCTTTAACCTCTATTACCACAAAAAAGTATTCTAATCAAAATGAAATTTTTTTAACTGTATCTAGAATGTCAAAAATGAAAATGACTAAGTGTTGATGTAGACAGCTACTGTGGAAGGAAGTAATTACTTTTCTCATTTCTTTATTGACTAAATGAAGAATATAGTTGTCTGGTTTAATTTTCCTTCTCCATCTAGGTCTTGTTGTTAATATAGGTTGGAATCTCCAAGATAATAAAGGTCTAAAAAATATATGAGAACTTAGAAACTAATGAGTAATCTTGAAAATATTCATAAAAATTCTAACATCTGACAACCCGAGTTCTAGCACTTCTGAAATTATCTTCAGCATGCTTCTTTCTAGCTTTGCCCACATTTATTTTCCACCATTTTATGGCTTCTAAAAATAATCTCTTTTTTTGATAAAATTTTCTCTGCTTTCCTATAAAAAGAATGAGTGAGATCACACATCTCCCACCCGTGATCTTTTCCTCTCAATTCCCCAATAATTTTTGGTAACATCAGGGCAGAAGAAAGTGTCATGTACAATGACAAGAGAGCAAGAACGTGATCCTTGAATTTATCTATGTCTCTAAGAGAAGCGTACTTTCCTAAAACACGGTAATAGCCGCAGCACCTGCTTATCCTTCCTCAAGGTTTGGGTGAGAGTCAAAGATACAATGAATACGATTGTGCTTCCTACAGAAGAAAGCATAAATGTTAAATACCTACAAGCATTCATAGCACACAAGCTTTGTGCCAAAAGATTTGACATAAAGTGTGTATGGAGTTCAAGATAATTTTGATAGCACAGTTGATTAATTTCTTTGTTTTATGCATTCAGAATGTATTTCATTATAAAAGCAAATGGGTATCACATTCGAAAGGCATAGCTTTCAACATTAGTGCTGCCACACTTGAATAATGATTGTTGGAGCTCCTTATTGAGAATTCAATCTGTGGTCCAACCTGCCAGCAATTTTGATTAAATGATTGCAGATAAAGCCAAATAATACACATTACTAAACCCTCCCTCATTGGTGACTTTAGTATAAGCTTTCTGGAACTCATGTGGACCAAAAACTCTTCCATTCTTGGTCTCTGGAAACTACCAGTGGTGTCTCAGAGTCCATATCTTTTGAGATCAATGAGGTTCTGCATCTCTCTCCCATAATTACTCAGGCACATGGTAAAATCTCTGAGCCTTTTGTCTGTATTTCTTTCTAGGGTTGCACAATAAGCTTCCATAGCTTGTGTGAGTTTAGCACCTTACACATTCATTTTGTAGAAGCTCTGGAGGGTGGAATTCTGAGGCCAACATGACAGCAGGACCACAATATCCCTGAAGTCTCAAGATGAGCCCTTCCTTGTTTCTTCAGGCCAATCAAGGTATCGGGCAACACTTGGCATTCTTAGGCTTGAATATGCATCACTCTAGTCTTTGCCTCAACATTCTGTGGCTCTTCTCTTTGCTTTCCTTTCTTCTTTATTTATTTATTTTTTGTTTTTTTGTGTTTTTTTTTTTGAGGTAGGGACTTGCTCTGGCACAGTAGACCTGGAATTCACTATGTAGTCTCAGGGTGGTCTCAAACTCATGGCAATCCTCCTACCTCTGCCTCCCGAGTGATGGGAATACATGTGTGAGCCACCACACCCGGCTTTCCTTCCTTCTTCTTAAATGCAGGTGTGTACATTTGTTATAAACATATACAAGTCACTGAGTTTAGGGATCATTTTAATGCAATATGACCTAACTTTAACTATTCTGGAAAGATCCTGTTTCCTAGAACAGTTATTTGTAGATTCTGTAGAGTACCTGGACAGAAAAGAGACACTATACCTCCCCAGCCCTGTTATCATTTCCTCTTTGGACACTCCACTATATGTTAACTGAAATTTTGAATCACTATTGATTATTAATTACCTGTAATCCTCAAATTGATATTTGGTTCAGTTGCCCATTTAGTTGGTAATTGAATTCTCTGAGTCTTTATGGCAACATTTGGAAGCAGTGTTTTATACCTGGTTGTACATAATAAGTAAATGATGGGTTTTCTTGTTTCTTTGTAGGTATAGTTTAAACTTTGGGTTTTCAACATGGGTATTCAGACCATGGAGAACTACTTAAGATTCTCCATGGGAGCCTTTGTAAAATACAGAGTGTATGTTTCTGGCTGTGGCTTACTATTATTCACTAAATCTAGGCTGAGGAAAAGAAAGTTGTATTTTTTAAAGGTCAGCTAGTTTGTTCTGCTCCACATCCAGGCTCAAGAACAAAGTCCTCTAACGAAAAATAGATTACCTCCTTTGTGGAACCAGAGTTCTAGGATATTTAAATTGTGGAAAAATTGCAGAAAATGCAAAGCTTCATACTTGCTATAGCCTATATGTATTTGCTAAACCATGATGCTGAAATTTAACCAAAGGGCCTTAGACAGTTGTACTTGAGAGAAAAAAAAAGTGTATATTTAGGATTTCAGTCTTAAATCTGAAGGTAAGTTTCTTTTCCTTAGCTATAGGTCTAAATGGAAATAAATAAGTGTTTAGGTCATGGGAATAGAGGCCAAATATGAATGGTAGCCTCATAAGTTGTTTTCTTCCCCATGTGCCCATGGTTTACACTTGAGCTGGTGAAGCCCGTGTTCATCTCCTACACAGTTCTTCTGATGAAGTAATATTTGCTAATGTTGAATGTCTTCCTCAAAGTGTCTATAGTGAACACTTTGTCTGTTCCCAGAAAAATTCCAGTTTGCTTTGGGAATCATACACTTATATATTTAATTACACACACACACACACACACACACACACACACACACACACACACACATAGCACCCAACACAATGGTTTATTATGCCTGTTGACATTAAAGTTGTTAGCATTATAAGTAGTAAAGATCACATTGTCTATAAAAATACAGAGAATGTAATTCATTTGGCTGATTTTAGCACTCATCTCACTCTGGGGTACCTGGTCCTATTGTCACCAGAGTTTTCACTCCTAGTTTTGAAAGGAATGTGAATGGCTATGTTAAATTTCTTGAAAGGCTTATTTAATTCCCATCGTTGCTTAGAAGTTAGAAAAGAACTTTCAGTTCTCCTTTTCATCACCTCTGTGTATTAGCTTTGGCAACTGGATGTGAAGTATTCGAGGAGAATGAGGATAACTGAGTTTTTAAGCAAGACAACACAGATTTCATGAAGTCTTGAGTGGTTTCCTTATGCTGAGCTCAGGGTGATAAGCTAACTTTCTCTGAGTTGCCAAGGGCAACTTGATTGCACATGAAATTAGGAATACTCGGAGAAAAATAATATCTAGACATCTTCTTATATTTAATCACAGGGAAACAGTCACCTAATATCTGTTATCTCTTGCTGTCACAACACTGCTGATGAGTACTGCCTGTCCCAGGAATCCATATCTGAGCCATATGAAAAAGAGAACATGATATAAAAGAGACTATTTCCATGTAGCCAGAAAGCTTACTTCAGCCTAAGATAATCAATGAGCTCTAATGCACTTGACTTCTTTTGTTAGTTATGATTTGCAGTTGTTGGCGAATGTACAGACTCCACATCCACTTTTTTCCTGGTGAAACTTGCCTTTTATGTCCCTCCTTCAATTGTTCTTATACTTTTCACTCAAGTCAGAACCATGATTCTTTGTAATCATAGATGGTAACTTACTTCATCTATTTATTCTTTCCATTATTCTGCTCAGATATGAATATCAATGTACATGTGACTATGTCATATACTGTGAATTTCAAAAAGAAATAAGATGTCAGAAGTGTAAAGAGGTGAACTTCCAAGATAGGCTCTTTTTTTTTTTTTTTTTGAGAAGGTGTTTCTTAAGAGTGATATTCTCTCAGCTTTTGACATGGAGGTCTAGAGTCTCTTGTAGTTCAGATTGAATAGAATAACCTTGACTTATTAAAAAAAATCATGGTGTTAAGGTACATTTGAATGGAATTATTTTTATGATGTATTTCTGGAAAAAAGAGCCTATTATTAATATCAGTCCCTTGGGTGGAAAATACAAATCTACCTGTTGAAAATTTGGTGAAAATAAAATCAAGTTTTACTTGGGATGTTCGTAGGTAGACTTTAAAAACAAGAGAGTAGATCATAGGTGGATGGTGTATCTGGCTGTATCTGAGATTCTCCTGTAGAACCTGTGTACACATAAAACAGAATACCTCCCCCCACAGCAGAATTGCATACACACAGGGAAACATTGACAATTGTCCTTTTATGGTTCCTTATTCTCCTCCTCTTCCTCTCCCTCCTTCCTCTTCTCCTCTCTCCTTTCTTCCTTCTCTCTTCCTCCTTCTCTTTTGAGCTTTTGAGAGGCCACCATTCTAATGTGTCTCTGAGATGCCATGATGATGGAGCCTTCAGTCTCTAACCTAACCAACTCCATTTTGTTTCTGACGCTACTTTGCAAACCTGGAATAACACACCTCATTGGTTCAACATTTTAATAAAACCAAAATAAGCTTGCAAGAAGCAATAGTCTGCATGGTTGATCCTGAGATCCTGCCCAGGTAATGCTTAACCAGACCAAGACCAATATAAGATTGCCTGGACCACCCCTAAGGAAACCCCCATCCTGGCTGTATAGATTTACAAATAAAAGGATTGTGATGATAATGAGTGATAAGCTTGGAAATGTAAAGTTACAAGGGGTTAATTCATGTATGTTGACAGCAATCACGGCTGTTGGCTGTTCCAGTTTTGTTGTCTGAGACATCTCCAAGATAAGTTATAATCTTTGTGCTGGTGGACTTTGCAGAGTTTTGGTAATTATTGTCCAATTTTTGATTTTCAGTTAGCAAGAGACATAGATTGAGACATGAGGGCCTCTTTTCCCTTCTCATGCCTCCTGAATTAATCCTATCTTTCTATCACATCTTATTGTCAGCATAGTTATTAAATGAGAATGGAATGCTGATGAAAGCAACAGAACCAAGTTTCTGAAATGAAGTAAAATACAATGAGAGAAAATGGGAAAGTTTGCTTAAGATGAGAGGAGTAAGAAGAGTGGGCGGATCTGCCTGTGAGAGTTTAGGGAACACAGCAACTGGGGCTTAGTCTGGATCACAGGGTGAGGACACTAAGTGGAGGTCCAGTGAGGAGGCGATTAGGAATGGAATGCTTACTTGACTCATTCTTCTCCTTCCCAGTATTGTTTATTCTTGCTCGGTTTTACTCACTACATATTTGAAATATGGACTTGGGAGACGGCTCAGTAAGAGCTGGTGCTCAAGCATGAGGAGCCCTAGGTTTGATTCTTCTGCACCGACATGAGCAGCTAAGTGTGGTCACACTTATCTGTGAGCTCTGTGCTATGGGGAATGGGCAACAGAGAATCTCTGGGGCTTGATGGTTGAAAATAGGCAGCTCCAGGTCCAAAGAGAGTCTGTCTCAACCAAACAAGCAGATGAGCTGCAGAGAAGGATTTTCTCCTCGGTCCTCTGTACTTGTGCACAGGGCATGCCCATCTGCACATGACAACACAGAACACATACAACACATAACAGCCCATATTCATCACACACACATGCAAAAATATGTATTAGCTAAGATAAATAGGTGATAGAGTAAAAAGGCATAAAAAGTAGAGTTGTGGTATTAAACGTAGTCATGCATACATACATATAAGAAACAGTGTTTAAAACATTTTGTGACTACTAATAATTATTTTAAATTATTTATTATCTGAACTATAGCCTACCTTTTATCTAATAAAAGTCAAACTAATTTTCATCTAAAAATGATACCTAACAATAATGGCTTATAAGTCATTGAACTAATGTATATTTAATTGCCTCAGACATTTCAAAATACGAAACACTCAAACATTATCAGAATTCACTTAGGGCTCAAATTCTACCTCAGAAAATAATTTCAAAGAGATTGAAAGAAGCAGTGAATCACTTTTGGCCATCCCAATGAAAAATTCAGAATTAGAAATGAGGAATGATAGGCATAACTCTGAGTATTCTGGGAGAAGCTTTCATTTTCATCCTGACCTTGTGGAAGTTTCCTTTAATTCATTTCTTTGCTCTTCGAAATGGAACTTTGGGTTTTGTTTTAGAATTGTATCTGAGAGGATATATCTAATGTGCTGCCTCTTTTGGAATGAAGCAGAATATGAATTATTAAATAAATCACATCTGATGTTTATAGACTGAAATAAAAAGTATTAAGTGTCCAAGAAAAGAAATCTGTTCTGATTTTAATCCGAGATAAAGTTTTCTTTTCAGTGGTTCCCATTCTCCTTTAACTTAGAATTCCAAGGAGACTCCAGCAGAAATGAAAACTCTGTGACTACTTGCTCATAATAAGGCTTGGTCAGGTGCCTGTGTGTGGGAAGACATGAACATTATTAAATCTTATTAATGATCATGACATTAATAAATCATCTGTAATTTTTCCTTTTCTTTATGGAGCCAGTTAAATTATTACTTAAACTTTCTCTGAACAGATGTTTATATTTCTGCTAACCAAGCATGTTAGTCTACACAAGTAGGCACTGAGAAATCTATGATTTATTCTTCAACTCTTGGAACTACAAACACCAGACTTTTCACAGTTAAAATAAAACCTAGAAGGAATATCTGTGTTGTGCATAAATTTATCTAACACGATCATAGGAGGGAATAGCATAACATAGAAAGTTACTGAGCAATTGTGCCATTTATTTTAGAAAATCAGTGGTCTTTTTATATAAGGATTGCATATATCTCTATTTTTATCTACACATGCATTTTGTTTCACATACCTATATCTACTATCATTGTATTGTTTTTTATTCAAGTTTTATTACAGTCTCATACTTTCTCTCTAGAAAGGTGTTTAGTTTAACCTACCCTCACAAAATCTGTAATGATTAAAAAAAGTGAAATGAAGAAAGAAACTGATGTTTCCTTATTCAGTTCTCTTTCCTCCTTTGCTCTGTGACAACCATAGGAATTTCCAGCTTCATTTCTGAAGGCTTCAGAAGGAGCAGAGATTTCAAAGCAGGGATTCTTATAATTTGTTATATTCTGACAATAATACACAATACTATTGCACACAAAATACAATCATGTTTTTCTTGAAGAACATTGCAGAAAGAAATATGTGAATTTTAAAAATTGTTTTCTCCCTCTCTCTTTTTCGTATGTGTGTGTGTGTGTGTGTGTGTGTGTGTGTGTGTGTGTGTGTGTGAAGTGTTTGAGTGCACATGTGTTTATGTTTGTGAATACAGGCTTATATGGGCCACAGCCCACAAGTGGAGGTTAGAGGATAGATTCAACAGCCAGGCCTTGACTGTGCTACATGAGGTCTTGCCTCAAAAACACATGGCTTATGCGATAGTTAATCTTGATTAAAAACATAACAGGTTCTTGACTCACTCAGGTGACAAAACTCTTGGCATGTCTGGAAGGAAGTTTCTAGATTGATTGGAGGAAGGGAGACTCGTTTTAAATGTAGGTGGATTCATCCATGGGCTAGATTCTTGAACCAAATACGAGGTAGAAAGTGACCTGAGCCCCAACATTCGTCCCTGCTCTCTGAACCACATATGCAATGAGACCATGCACCTCTAGCTCCTGCCAGGTTTACTGGTGTACCTTCAAACTGAGAATCAAAATAAACACTTCTTCCCTTCACATTGCTTTGCCAGGTGTTTTCTCATAGTAGTGAGAACAGAACCTCATAAAATAGACTTGAAAGAAATTTTTCTTGCCAAACCCAGAACAATATACAATGAATAAACACCAAAAATAAATGAATGAATGAATAATAATAAAGTATGAAACCTGCTCATTTTATTTTTAGGCTTCTTTGTGTTATAAGATGCTCTTCCCACTACAAAGGTGAGTTCTGTGTTGATATTTAAACTCTTACTACATCAATAACTACCCCAAATTTCTTCTTTTGGAAAGAATCATTTCAAAATACTTTTGTTTTGGACAATGTGAGTCTTCATATAAATCAGTCATCCAGCCACAAAAATAATATTTTGGCAAATTTTTTTATTGACCACACTCGTTTTCTTAAATAAAATCACACATATGTCATTTTCTCAGAATTTATTTAATGTAGATTTAATTGTCAAAGAGTCTTCTTTAAAAACAATGCATAATACCATTACCCAACACTTAAACTAATTAATTCTATTCATAACCAACCACATTTATATTGACCTCATGGTATCAAGGCTGTTCTCTGTTCAAGATAATTTGATAAAATCGGAATCCAAATAAGGTCCACACATTTCTTTACTTGTTTCTTTTTCATGCCATTGATTTGCTGGAGACGTTGGGTCATTTATCCTTGTAGCATAACTTAAATGTGGTTTATTGCTTCTTGTGATGTCATTTATCTTATTCCACAATCAGCCACAAATCTTGAGTACTGGTAGTTAGATCTAGAAGCATAATTAGACTTAAGTTCAATTTGGAAGATAGCAAATATGTTTCATATCACATATTATTAGGAGTTACATGATAGGATGTTGACTCAATTTACTGATCTGTTAGCTAATGAATTGGTACTAACCATGCCCAATGGAATCTCTTTCATAAAAATTCTTGTCAAATTTCATCCAATGGTTTCATGGAGCTTGATTCTCAGTCCCCATTATGTGATTGTCACAATGTGGTAACTCTTTTGCATTTGTTAGCTGGAATGCTTTAAAGAACTATTTTTACACACCAACTATTTTATTATCATGAAATGAAGCTTGTTCTGGAAATACAGTATAAATGATTGATTTCTTTATATATATATATATATATATATATATATATATATATATATATATATATATATATATATATATATATATATATGTGTGTGTGTGTGTGTGTGTGTGTGTGTGTATTTATTGTCCATAATGAATTACATTATTTAGTGGACAGTGTGCTGTTATCCCCAATTCCCCAATGCCCCCCTCCCCATCCCCAATCAGCTGGATATCCTCCTCCATGGGCCATCTGGATCAGTCCTTGTGGCAGGGGACCATGGATAGACTAGTATTCAGCCCGGTTCTCCTGGTTCAAAGTGTGTTGTTACTGAAGGTTGCCATGCCTCTGATAGTCTTCCCCACCATGGCTCTCACAAGCTTTCTGCCCCCTCTTCCGCTCAGTTCCCTGAGTCATGGTGGGTGAGTATTAAGGCTGCCTTAATGTTGTGAGCTTAGGGGGCTTTGTGTCGAAAATTGTTGGTTTCTGTCACCCTGGCTTATCCTGTGTTGATTGAATGGCTGTGGCTGCGGATCCCTTGTTCATCCTGTCATTCTCTGTGGGGTTCCATATGGATCCTCCACGCTATGACTGTGGTGGCTCATCTCTTGCCAGGAACTCAGCTACCCACCTATGGCCACCACCTTGTGGGTCTGGCTTATGTGGGTACTGGGGAATTGAACCTGGGGCCTTAGGCACTGGAGGCAAGTGCCTTAACCACTGAGCCATCTCTCCAGCCCTGTCTTAGTAACTTTCAATGGAGATCCATATGTTTCTTTGGGAGCAATGTAACATTTTGTATTCATTGATTTCATGTGTTTGATATAATTCAATTTCTTGAATTCATCATTATTTTAGAATTTTATGCAATGCAAGAATTTTGTCTGAGAATCTTAAAAAATCTTGAAAATGCTTTTGAGGGATATAGGTTTCAGTTTATTCTCTCTCTCTCTCTCTCTCTCTCTCTCTGTGTGTGTGTGTGTGTGTTTTCCTCTAACCTCTGAGACTTAAATACTTCACTCTACATTCTTGCTTGTGCAATTTCTTTAATAGGTATTTAATCCAATACACTAGCATTTGGCTTCCTTTTAGATTTTTTTTCTATGAATTATTTCATAGATTTGATGGTGATATACCCACATGGCAATAATTTCCTGATGGGCTTCTTTGACTGGTATTAGCAATATGTCATTAGTTTTGATTTTTTCTTTTATTATTCAAACATTTCTTTTATTTTCTACTCTGTCTCATTCCCTCTAGTATTGGAATTGTGAATATGTAACACTTTTTGAAATTGTCTTCTGAATATTGGGTGGTCAATTATGAGTCCCCCCTCATTTTTTTTTTCTTTTTTTGTGTTTAGATCTGGTAGGTTTAATGTATCCTCAGTTTAACTCAGGCTTCCCTTTGTCATGCACAGCCTACTGATCCCTATCTCACTGTATTCTACAGTTGGTTGGTATTTTAATTTCTAATATTTTCTCTTCATACTTTTTTGGACTTCTGTCTTTATGTCAATATCACCCATATATCCATACATGGTACATAAATTTTTCATGAGTACCCATAACATATTAATTATATCTTAAAATCCATTTCAGATTATTCATATATCCATGTTAAATCTGATGGTTATTTTGTCTCCTAAAATTGTATTTTGAGTTGTATTATATTGTACCATAATATTTTTTGAGAGCTGGACATGTAAAAATAAAAGCAATGAATCTGAATGGGTCTGTAGTGAGAGTATTTGTGTTAGTTTTTTTTGAAACTTTAACCATGTTTAATACATTTAATGTTTACTGTAGCTAAAGGTGACAGATGTTTCCAATTTCTCTAATGTTCTAGCATATGGCTCTCCTCTTGGCTTTGGGGTTGCTTTTGTACTTTCCACTGAAGATATCCTATTTTTTCTTTATTGGGGTTGCAATTCAGTGGGAAAACTTTTGCCCAGTATTGCCAAGGAACTGGGTTTGATCCCCAGTAGGACAAACAGGAAAATGTATATCTTGCAATTCTCCCTGCTATAACTTATTATAATGATGGCCATGGATTAGGAAGGTGGAGAATTCTTTGATCTAATGATTAAATCTCAGTCTTTTCATAGTGCAGTTGGCTGTTTCATGTTGCTGGGATGAACATTCAAGCCAGGCAGAGTTTCAAGAAGAAAGGTATTTATTTCATACTAAGAGACCAAGGGGAAGTTAACGAGATTGTGGAAGAAGGTGGCTCTACTTCACAGGTCCAAGCAGGGATAAAAACTGCTATAAGCAAAACACCAACACCAGCACACACATCAAAAAGCAGAAAT
>PVHP010002014.1:0-96150 GCA_004024765.1 Zapus hudsonius | reverse complement strand
GATCCAGGTGTCCCCCACAAACAATTGAATGTGTTCTGATAGATCGATCCTCAGCTGATGGCAGTTTGGGTTTTACAACCTCGATGAAGCTGTGTTGTTGGGGGCAGGCTTATGGGGTTATAAGCCAGCTTCCCCTTGCTAGTGTTTGGCACACCTTCCTGCCGCTGTTTGCAGTGCTGTGGCAGAGGTGATGTCCAGCTCTCTGCTCATGCCATCGTTTTCCCTGCCAGAATGGAGTCTCCCCTCGAGTCCGTAAGCCAAATAAACCCATTCCTCTACAAGCCGCTTTTGTTTGGGTTCTTTCTGCGCAGCAACATGAAAGCTGACTGCAACACCAAGGATGACCTTGGACTTCTGATTCTCCTGTCTCTTACTCCCGAGTGCTTGGGCTTATAGGTGAGAATCACCACATCCAGTTTAAAAGTGTTGGAGATCGGACCCAGGGCTTCATTCATGCCAGGCAAGCACTCTACCAACTGAGTTACATCTCTAGTCCACTTCAACGATTTAATAATAGGTACTAGGATTTTTGCTCAACTGTCTTTTGGTAAGGATTATTTTCCTCACAGAACATTTAGCATAGATGTAAATAAGGTGCTGAGCTGTTTACAGAGTGCCAGCCTGGACAAGGGCAGAGGGGGTTTCAAAAGGACAGAACATCACGAAGACACTTGTCATCCCCATACAAAACATGGCAGCATTAAGATTTTTTCTACCTCTGGAATTTGCCTGTTCAGGGGCCCACGGCTTTCAAGCCCTCTGAGCAGGGAGTAAGAAATTAAATCAAAAAGCCAGGAAACGTGCAAAGGTAACTGCCAGCAGTGTGACGGGTGAGCTGACCAGTCTAAGGACACACAGGGCAATACGTGGAGAACCGGGAGATCTCACGGAACTGATCTCCATTTCAGTCTCTCTACAGCCAATCTCTAGACAGCCTGGATGCACAAAGACAGAAGATAGATGTCAAGTGTGTCATGGGGAAATTAAAATGACGATTATACCTTAGCTTGATAAAAAGCTGAACTCAATTGGCCCTAAGAAGAAAGAAGCCAAGAAAAAAAAAATCTATGAACCTGATAAAACCTGATAAAATGCCTCATGTTAACAAAATATAAAGAAAGGTCTTTTCATGACAAATACAGTATCCAATGCTTTGTGCATTCTATTTTTGCCAAGAAGAAGAGCGACTCATAGAAATACGGTGGAAAAGAGAAATCTATTTGGAAAGATTCTGAAGGTTGTGTGTAAAAGAGAAAATGGCTATTCTCTTTCTTTGGCAGAAGCAGGAGAGGTGGTCTTAAGTGGGCCGATCTTCCCCACCCCTAGCCCAGTACCAAGTAAATTGAGACTAAGAGAGAAAACCTCATTAAAATCAGATTCTTAGGACTGGAGAGATGGTTCAGTGGTTAAAGGCGCTTGCAAAGCCTGCCGACCTGGGTTCGATTCCCCAGTACCCATACCAAGCCAGATGCACAAAGTGCTGTGTGTGTTTGGAGTTCACCTGCAGCAGGAATAGTTCCTGGTGCATCTATTGTCTCTCTCCCTCAAATAAATAAATGAAAATACTAAGGAAATAAAAAATAAAATCAGATTCCTTGATGCTGCTTGGGGTTGGGAAAAGAAGGTTCCCTGAGTCCTGTGCGGTGGTACATGAGGAAGTTCTGGGCAGCTTTGCAAACAACCCTGAAACAATCCGGTGCTGTGAACATTCACAAGGTAACCACTGCACACTGTGCTGCAGGCCGTTTGCCCTCTTGCAAGACCTGAAATTTCTACAGACCAAACAAACCAAGGCTTTTCATTCACCAGGGGCCGACCTGGAAACCTGCCATAGTTCCACAGTCTGGGCCAGCTCAGGCAACAAAACCACCTAAGGGTCTGCTAGAGACAAAGCTCACAGACAGTTCATTCCAAACAGGACTTAGGGAGGGGCAGTGACTAAGAGGACGTCCCCCCAGGAGTTAAAGGAGCTTCTTAGCAAAGCCTGCTGGCCCAGCGATCAATTACCAGGCTACCAACATAACCCAAAGGAAAAAGCAGCACAGGATCCTGGTACTGGTTTGTATCAGCAAGAGGCCCTGGCACACCTACACACACACACACACACACACACACACACACACACACACAGTCGTGTGCAAATAAACAAATAAAAATACTCAGGAATAGCCTGCTTGTGCAAATGTGTGCATGCATGTGTACATGTGTACATGCACACATGTAATACAGGTGCACATGGATGCATGTGTATGGAGACCAGGGGACAATGCTGGGTGACATCCTCAGGGATGGCATCCACCTACTTTGAGACAGGCTCTCTCATTGGCGAGGAGCTCATCAACTAGGTTAGCCTAGCTGGTCAGGGAGCCCCAGGGATCCTCCTCTCTCTGTCTCCCCACTGCTGGGAATACACACACGCTTGCTCTAATCATGGTGGAATTTTCCATTGGTACTGGGGTTCAGCCTCAGATCCTCATGCTCAGAGACAACACTTTACTAACTAAGCCATCTTCCCAGTCCCAAAATGGCCATCCTTTGCCATGTCCAGGTTCTGTGCCCCTAACCCACTGACCTACCTTGTAGGTCAGAAAAGGGGACAGGCAGACTCCAGTAGTGTCCAATCTCTTAGGAAAACCCTCACCTTCCCTCTTTTCCTAGAGTCAGCCCCCTGGGCAGGAGCATCATCTCTCAGTGGGCAGTGTGCTCCAGGACACTGACAGGCCATGTGAACTAGCGGACATCATGAATGAAGTTCCTGTGAGTGGGTGGGTCGCCCATCCTTTCTGGCATGTTCCCCTCCTCTTGTCCTTTCGTGCAACCAGCTCAGAGAGTAGCTGGACCTGGATTTGGCTGAGGATGAGGGAAACGTACAGTAGGCTTCTAGTCTGGGCCAAGAGCTGACAGCCGGCACACCAGTAAAGTGCTTTACCCTGGAGTTTAAGGCACACATTCAACTGGCAATCACACATTCCTTTCCTTTCCAACTGTCTCTTATGTGTGCCTCTTCATCTCATGTCTCGTGAAATACCAAATAATAACCCCAAATTCCATCATCATTTTGTAGCAAACATTTGGTTTCCAACCAAACCCCTTTCAACCCTGTACATCAATATTTCTAAATGGTCTTTCCCAGCCACTGAACAGAGACACATATATCCTTCTATGAGGATACAGCCTAGTCCATGAAGATGCTCGCTCAAAGCAACAGTGCTGCTAATTTCAACAGCACCTCCCCCACACACAGTAATTTATTGTTCCACATTTAATCTCTAGGAAGAGTGATGTCTATACTAGTTAATACTGTAAATTATGTGAGTTCTCTATGCCTCACTCTGCCAATCTGCAAGTTGGAGTGAATAATTAGGAAAATGTATGTCAGTTGCCTTTCCTGGTGCCCTGGAACACAGCCAAAGATCAAAGAATGGCAGCTAATGTTATGATTCATGAGGCTGTGCAGTCAGACTGGCTTCCTCCTCTTCTTCCTCTGTACTGCTGGCAGCTCAAGGAGGGCCTCTCAAGTGTGGAAACATTCTGTGCTTCTAACCTCCTCTTTGGATGAGGATCAAGGACTCTGGTTCTGAGATGCTAGGGTACTTTTCTAGACCTTGTTGCTATAGAAGTGTTGAGCCAGCTGTGTGGGCTTATATCTCTAACCCCCTCCCGTAGGAGGCCGGGAAAGGAGGATCAGGAGTTCAAGGCCAGCCGGGATTGCAATGACTTTGAAGCTAACCTGGGCTACAGAATGAGACACTTTCTCAAAAAAAGAAAAAAAATATATTTAAATAAGAAAATCTAAGGCTCGAGACATGGCTCAGTGGTTAAGGTGCCTGCTTGCAAAGCCTAATGGCCCAAGTTCAATTCCCCAGTACCCACGTAAAGCCAGATGCCCAAAGTGGCACATGCATCTGGAGCTCCTTTGGCAGTGTGGAGAGGTACTGGCATGCTCTCTCTTTTTCTCTCTCCTTGCAAATAAATAAATGAATAAAAATATTTTTAAATAAAAATCTGACCATGCTAGCCTCATCCTGATTTTTCTGAACTCCTGCCAATTTCAATGACCTCTACCTCTCAAACTCCCAAGGCTGTTCCTTTCTCCTTCATTTCCAGTATGTTGACAGCAGTCCTGCTTGGCCTCTACCATGGGCTATGACATATTGCCCATTCTGAGATATGACTTCACTTAATGCTTTCTTCATGCATGCACACACATACATATGAAGTTTGTTTCTTTAGAATTATGATTATATGCTTTTGGAATCAATCTTCTTGTGAGTTGGCCATTGGTGGTATTTGGCTTTGACTGACCTGGCTACTCTGGGACATTTTTATAGCTAGACACAGTTACAGAATATCACCAATCATTAATCCCTCCTTCTAAAGTTCTTCTGCTATTGACCAGAAGACACAGGACTAACATTTCTCATTCTCTTCATCTCACAACAACAGAAAAACCCACGACTATTAATAGTCTCATAGGCCTGAATTAGGAAGCTGTAGCAGCAGCTCGCTCATCATGTTCAATACTTAACATTTAACTATGACACGGGAAATGTGCGAGACATACGCTCATAAATAACTTCATTCTGCATAGGAGATTTTAAAAGTCTCCATTTATGAAAAAAAGGGACTAGGAATAATTGTCATTTCCTATTCCAGTGGTGGCATTTATTATCTATAAATCCACGCCATGAAAAGCTGTTTTTTTTTTCCCTACCAAGCTGCACATCATTGTTGTGAAAGCACTCGAAGTTTTTAGAAATACTGCAGATTTTAAATAGCAAGCTTGCCACCGTTAATGTGTGGTGCAGAGGGCATGAGCTACTGAGCCCTTTCCACTAAAACCTAACATTAATTCCAAAACGTTTCTGCCAACCTACCAGGGACTCTGAGATCTACATATCTCCAAGGATGATAGACAAGTCTGTTTATAATTAGTTTTTCATTAGATGGAGTTGGCACAGTAGACATACTGTTTAATAAATCTCTCTCTCTTGCTTAATGTGCAGGCTTTCTTATAAAAATCCTGGGATAAGATCCTTGATAAGATAGTTGAATGTAAATTAATTTTTGTATATCCATACTCTCTTGTGCCCTGTCCTATTGATCTGCCCTAGAATAAGCCCTCAGCAAAGAGGAACTGGCCATTTATTATATTGTAAAAATTTCAGTACACAAGGGTTGAAGTGCAGCCAACCTTGTGTCTTGCTCACTAATTAATATTTTAAGATCAGAAAAGTCATGTTTTTTCTCCCTTAAGAAATCAAGCTAGACTGTTTCCATGGGAGGAAGTCATCTGGAATGTGCCTATGCGTTAGTGGTGGGAAAGAAGCGGAATAGTCTCCCCTAGAGATCAGAGGATGGGATGGTAATAAGACTTGGCTCTGGTCAAACATCCGGGGCTAAGAGAATCTCATGGAAACCACATTTAATAAACGTTAGTAGAAATGAAATTCATCTTTTCCCAAGAGGAATCAAATCATTGTCTCCTAGTATTATCAAGGAAGATGTAATTACTCAGGGCACATTAAAAAAGCAAAAAAATAAAAATAAAAATAAATGGAGCTGAAGAGATGGCTCAGTGGTTGAGTTGCTTGTCTGTAAAACCCAATGATCAGGGTTCGATTCCCCAGTATCCACAATGAGCCAGATGCACAAAGTGGCACGTGTGTCTGGAATTATAGAGGCTGGAGACCCTGGCATGCCCAGTCTCTCTCTCTCTCTCTCTCTCTCTGTGCAAATAAATATATAAAAAAGAAAAAAAAACCCTTAACCCTTTAGCTAGCACATTATTAGCTTCCATTTAAATACAAGACCATGTTTATTCTGTAACGAGTTTTTAAGTCCAAGTCAAGTTAGGTAATAACTTTGCATTTATTTAGAGCCTATCTTGTTTCAAAATCAGTTTTTAATTATGTATAAAATACATCAAGCCAAAATAAATATTAAGCAAGAAAAATGAAACAAATGGAAAATGAAGACAATCAAACTAGACGAAGCCAGCATTGACTAATGTGTTGTCCGCTCTTTACTACGAATTTGCGTCTATGCAGTTTAGCAGAGAAAGAGCCAACCTTTACAACATGGATAAAATCCACAACCTAAAGACAAACCAGCTGCTTGAAGCCTCACTGCTACTTGAAGACAGCAGGCAAAACCATAACAAAGTGAACCAGGCCCTGCAAGGAATCCTGAGGGCAAACCATGGCCACACGTTGTTCCAGTCCTCAACAGCAACCAGCGATAGCCATTCCTCTCTGAGTCCTAACTATGGTGTTGATATGACCACTGTCCTGTCTGAGGTTTGAAGATACCAAGTAATGTTGGCATGGTTATGCAACCAGTGAATGACTGAGCTGGGCTTCAAACTCAGGTCTGTCTCATCTAAGGCCAAAATCCTTCCACAGGGCCAACATGCAGATGTGGGTGGGACAGGGTGATGCCAGGGTCCAGGCAGTCTGCAGTCTGCTTTAATGAGGATTTTTATCCTCATTCAACTCAGTGCCAGAACCAACAGTCTAAAAGGATAAACCAAGTATCAGCCTGGGTAAGAATGACTCACAAAAGCCAGTTCCTTGCATTTCCTGACCTGTGGTTTTAGGAAGCAGTTACCATTGGTTTGTCGTATTTGTCGTTTCTTCCCTTTCAATGTTCTCTCTCTAGACTTCATCTTCTTTGCATCTGTCTTCCTTGGCTACTCCAACCCTTCCTGTCATATCCACATTCAGATGGTTTTAGACAATTAAATCAGAGTCTATCTGTGAGATGTCATATTTTCAGAAGGAAAACTAACAAAATTGAAGGGAACCTCCCAGGACATCAGGAAACTACATCAACAGGGGATAAGAAACCAAAAGATGAAACCTCAATGTGGACATTTGGTATCAATTTATTTCATGACTAAAATCAAACCATTTAGCCTGGGAGACCCATGTCCTCAGTATTTCTATAAATGTGTCTTGAAAAGAAATAGGAGGGATCTAGGAACTGCAAAGAAATAAAAGTTAAGCCTTCAGGAAATCAAACTGAGCTGCAATAAAATTCAATGTATTCTTCGGAGTTCGGATAGCTTCAGGCCACGATTCTCGTGATTAAAAAATTTTGCAGACTACAGGCAAGAGACAGTCCAATTTTCTGTGAGATTAGCAGAGACAGTAGATGGAAGGCAGGAGTCCACCAAGCAGAGGTGAGAACTGCAGGTGTTAGGAGGTGAAGTAGGCCAGAGCATTCTGACCACATAAAGACAGAGAAATGATACTTACTCCGAGGGCAGCTTGGTAGGGAACGTCTGATGGGAAGGTGAATGACGGACAAGTTGTCACTGGGCTGCTTGGGGGTGGGGTCACAATTAGCCCCGTGGTGCTTATATGAACCTGCCAAGAAAAGAGCATAATGAATACATCAGATTATACTGGCGGGGGGGGGGCATATTTTAAAACAAAATCTGTACCTTCAGTTATCTGGGGAGGGCAGAATCCCTTTCAATGTATTCAACCCCCAAATTCCTGATTATCTCATTTGTATCAGGCATTTTACTAGACGTCGGGCAATCACGTGACACATTCTGATGACTACAATATGTTTTATACAGAGTTCAGCTGGGGCTGTTTTATAAGCAACCATGAATCAAGCTAACCGTTGGCACCGCCAACCTGGTGCTCTGATGGCCTTCTCACAATTTCCCTGAAGAGCCTGTTTAGGAGAAGTGTGGCTGCTATTAACATGCTACACCTTTGTGAAGTTCTCCAGGCATACTGCTATTTTCAAGACCTTGTTTTACAACATCTACCTTTCAGTGAGGCTGCGTCATTAAAATGCAGCTGCCTAGACGTGACTACAGCAGACAATTCTTTATAAAACCTTTAAGGAACAATGTCAAGTTAAATTAGTTGTTTTTAAAGGTGTCTTATCCATGATGCTACCCAAGATTAATTTACTAGAAAGAACTTGAGTTATTTAGGTCATTTCATTGCCTGTGTTCAATTACTAGATCAATTTCACTCAGGTTGCAGGGAAGATACAACAGCCATAATGCAAGGCGCTAAACTGTGAGCTGGGGGAGGGTCATGGTGTCTAAACAGAAAAGTGTTTCTTCCAATGGACATAGAAGCAGTGGGGTTGGCCAGTACCTGGTTTCCTCAGGGAAGTACTGTTACCTCAAAAAATGCTAGGCTTATAATTATAATAATATAATTTCAAACATGGTTTCTTCAACTCCCACACATTACAAAAACGATTATCAGGACAAAGAAATACTCAGAGATTAGCTCCCAAATGGCCTGAAGAAAACTGTCAAGTTTCCTACTGGGTTGGGCCAGAGATGATCAAAGCTGCAGCATACAATTCACTCTCAGAAATAAATGTGAATTAAACATGAAACCCACAATCTTTTTCTTCTGAGGCAGGGCCTCACTCCAGCTGAGGCCAACCTGGAACTCATACTGTAGCGTAGGCTGGCCTTGAACTGGAAGTGATTTTTCCTATCCTAAACCTCCAGAAGCCTGGACATTAAAGGCATGAGCCACCACACCCAGCTGGGAATACACAATATTTTAAAATACACTTAAACCTGATGCCCATATATATTGATTCAGCCTAAGGCTTGAACCTGGGTAGGTTCAAGGATGCAGCTAATGAAAGTTTCTCCCCAAACCCTCACTTTCTGTCATTCTTGGAACCAAACTCTATTTCTGATCAGCTTCTAGTAGGAAGCACACTGTAGTTTTCACTTGAGAATAAGACCCATGGTCTATAGATGTATTATCTATTAATTCTTGTTTTAGATATACACACCAAGGATGTCTGCAAGTTGGCACCACACCAAGAGGTAGCCTTTCTTGTGTGGCGAAGCTCATCTCAAAATGACTATCCAAGAATCCTTGTGACAGAAAAAAAAAAAAAAAGCACAGCTTCATAGAGGGAGGCTACAAATATCTCAGCAACATTCCCTTGTTGGTGGACATTTTCTAAAAGCCCCAGTGTGGGAGTCAAAATAATGAGCTGCTAGTGATCTCACTGTTCTCACGATAAGTCCCTTGTCCCCACATCCCTGTGAGTAGAGCTGGCCTTGAACTTACAGCAATCTGATGGACTTCATGGCTCCCTAAGGTCTCTGCCTTCACAGACAAGAAGGGGAGAACACTGAGTATCTTATAACATCACTTTAACATGAGGTAACTTCTAGTACATAGGCAAGAGAAGAGAGGAAGTCACCAAAAAGACTGCAAAGCAGAAGCTGGAGAAAACTGGCCGAGGCTGAGCAGGGCCAGAGGCGGTCATCCCAACAGAGGGACAAGCTGATTTCTGCAGTGTTCACCTGGCTCGTGGAACTGCAAACATTAGTTCAGTCTCTTGTACAAGAAAGGACCAGTGGAGAGAGGAAAGAGGAGAGCGAGCAGGAGAGAAAGGACAGGCCCTTCTGCTCCAATGAGGCCACCAGCAATACGAAACCACCTCAGAGACACTTCTGTGAATCACTCCTTCAGGTGGCAGAAGCCAAAAAGGATCATGGGTGTGGTCAGAGGAGCAATGACAACATTTTGGTGGCTTGTGCCATCATGTGCTTCTACAGATGTTAGTCACAGACACCCACACCCATCTGTGCCAGCTGATCTACCAGCACAGACCAAAAGTAATCTTCCAGTTTATGTAACTGAAAGCTGTCCTCACTCAACAGCCACTAAGCATAATGGCCCTTCCACCATTTCTCCATCCTGTTGTCCGAGAGCCTGGATATGACAGTGAGATCTCTAAGTGTCGTCTAAAACCACGAGGGTGTGGGCTTCTCATGGTGGAGATGTGAGCCAGAAGAGCCGTGCTCACTAATTACTCCATGGTACCATCACGGTTGTCTATGTATCTATTATCTATAGACTTCATCCAGATGAGAGAAAAAAATGAATATTAACTTGTTTAAGTTATATATATACATTATATATATATATATATATATATATATATATATATATATATTCTTGAATTTCTGATCCTCCTGCTTCTACCTCCCTTTGGCTGGGATGATGGGTAACACACCATCACATCTGGTTTATTCAGCCCTGGGGACCGAACCCAGGGAATTCATATATGCTAACCAAGCATTCTACCAACTGAGCTACATCCCTAGTCATAGGGCTTTTACTTTTGATTTTCTAATAAGTGCAACCAAATCTAGTCCTAATTAATATATGAAGAGGAAAAGAAAAACTAGAAAGAAAACTGAAGCTAAATGGGAGGAAAGAAAAAGTAAAAAGAAATCAGACCAATAGCAAGAGACGCTCTACAGTTAGCCTTTTGCAGAGAGGAGGAGAGGGCAGCCTCGTGTGAAGAGCCTCTCACGGGCCCTTCTCCCCCCACACTGATCTCCATGGTTAGGAGAGCCATTACTGCACACACTCGATGCTTCCTGTGAACTGTGGTTCCTCCCAATGCACACGGTGCCCTAGAAAAGTGGTGTTTTCTGTAAGCCTAGATGGGAGAAATGAGGCAGTACTTCACACACCTCCCATCATCTTCTAGAAATAACTTCTCCCCGAGGCAACACACTATCCCAGCAAACAGAACCAACTGTTAGATGGAGGGAGGGTGGGGGAGCAGGAGAGGAAGCTGTTGGAAGGGAACACAGAAAGAGCCTTGTTTCCTAAGCTACTCAAAACCACACAGAAATAGCTTCACTTTTATGGTCTTTCCTCCTGGCTCATACCTGGCTGATGAGGTCTCCACAGAATACATACATCCTCAGCTTATCTTTCTTTTTTCTTTTAATTTTCTCTACTTCCAAAAATAACAGTCCACTCTTTTAAAAGCTCTTCCCATTTGGTGTTATCACTGTGTTTTGCAAAAGCTTGATTTTTTTTTTTAGGTCAAGAAAAATTTCATTGTGCCAATGATAAATCACAGAGGAAAAAGTCAGTCCAACCAATTCCGTTGTCTATTAGTAACCAGCCATGTTTCTGAACCCCCTTCTTCAGAACTTTGTTCAAAAATCTGTTTTGAATCTTCCTGGGTTTACCTCACTTGGTACGTTTTTCTCTGATCTACAATCCAACTTTGTGCTATGATTAAAATCCATATCTCTGTTTCACACAGGATGATTAGTTCCATGGAAGATAACAGGGTTTCCCCCTTTAATCTGTTCAACAATATTTGTTGAGTGCTTAACTATGAAAGCCGTGTGTGATGATATCTGTGGTCCTTTGTCCTCGATGTACTTATGTTAACGTGTGTGCATGTGTGTGTGTGTGTGTGTGTGTGTGTGTGTGTGCATTATCTTTGTCTGTATCACATATTTTTCTCATTGAGATAAAATGTTACCTTATTACTTACAAACCCCCCAAATCCCATAATCCTATTCCGAGAATGGATGCATTTCATTTCCAACAGTAGTATAAAGCCAAAGGAATGGCACAAAATAAGTAAGAAAATAACTTCATAAAATAGACAAGGAATGCAAAACTATATTATAGATTTTTCTTCTGTGATACAATATAGGCACTTAATAACCTGTGTGAACATCTATAGGACCAGGACTATCTGTTTGGTGCTTTTTTAAAAATAGAATATAATTTCATTTTTATTTTTTAAGAGAAAAAAACCTCAAGGTTATACTGTGGAAGGGCTGGGCAAATAAAGGCATACTTTCAAAGTCTGCCAGTCTGGGTTCAATTCCCCAGCCAACCATGAAAAGCCAGACATGCATTTGTTTGCAGTAGGGAGAGCCTGGCTGCACCCCTCCCCCACCCTAACACTCACACAATGCAAATGAATAAATAAGTCAAAAGATTTTAAAGCTATATGATCAAATGAAATACAAAATCTGCATGAAATTTAAAAACATATTACACAAGACTAGAAATCAATTCCTCCTGCTTATGTCAGGCTGCTTTGGATGTGACCTTTAAGGCTAAGAAAATACGGGCATCATCTAACTGGATAATGATAGTAGTCCTTTTACTAAGGGAAAGGGCCACAGTTAGGCTTATTTTGTGGCCTAGAATGAGGCCTAACACAGAACAATCCTATCGATGCCCTATATATCTTCACTGTGTCCAAGAAAGTTTAATAGGGTGCTCAATAACCATTTGCCAATGAGTGAATATTGGCAATTAGGGTATGTGTTTTTATTTTATTTTATTTTTTTGGTTTTTCAAGGTAGGGTCTCGCTCTAGCCCAGGCTGACCTGGAATTCACTATGTAGTGTCAGGGTGGCCTTGAACTCATGGTGATCCTCCTACCTCTGCCTCCCGAGTGCTGGGATTAAAGGCGTGCACCATCACGCTCAGTGGGTATGTGCTTTTATTCCCAAATAATGTGTAATAATTTTTCATTTTTGGTTTACATGTGTGCATGTGTGTGGAGGTCAGAACTCTGTCACCCACCTCTTTCTGAGACAGGGTCTCATTGGACTGCAACACACCAATTAGGCTAGACTGACCAGCCGGTCATCTTCAGGGATCTGTCTGTCTCTGCCTCCCCAGTACTGGGGTTGCAGGTGCACCCCATCACACATGGCTTTTATGTGGGTACTGGGAAATAGAAATCTGGTCCTCATGCTTGTGAGGGAAGTACTTTACCAACTGAGTTATCTCCTCCGTCCACAGCTATTGTCCAAAGTCGTGATGAACTACCGAGCTTTAATACCTGCAAGGTAGGCTTCTAGCTTGAATGTCTTTTCATCCTCTTTCTTCTCCCTCCAAAGCTCTGACAGGGAAGCCACTATCAAGGTATAAGGAGCTACCCATGTCCTGATTTCCAACCAGAGCCCTGGAAGTTTGGGTGGAGATAAAGTTTTAGTTGGCAAGGTCTCTCAAAGGAGCACTGTGAGGTTTTGTAAAATTGCGCAAATGTTGGCAAAACAGATCAGCATCATTTAACCTATCCTGCGAGTCCTAATATTTCCTTGGAAATCACCGAGTGGTTAGTCCATCTTCCCCCGGACCCCATGGAGGTGGAGCTCAGGACAGAAGATGGAGGGGGAGCTCAGGACAGCCCCCAAGGCCATACCTGAGAAGGGGCGCTGCAGGAGAGCCCCGACAGCTCGCTGATGCGGGCGGCAGCGGTGGGGTTGCTGGAACTGATGAGGACCGGAGGGCTGATCTCCATGGAGTGGCGGTTCTGGGACGCCTGGGAGGACTTGTTGGCCATGGTGAGGGAGGTGAAGGAGTGCCGCTTTCTGGTGTTCTTCTTGGTATCGGAGTGCTTGGGGGCTGCCGCCGGGGGACATTCTACAGCATCTGCAGCTGGGACAGGAGGCTTATCCCATTCGATCAACAGCTTGGCAGCCGAGTTAAACTGAAAGCAAGCATCAAGGTGGCATGAGGTTAGACCACTCTGAAAGGGTCACGGCAATATTTCTGACTGTATGTGCCTTAATTACCTCACAGCAATACCAATGACTCTACTGAGGAGGGCTGTCAGGGAAATGGGGACTGGGGAGAGAGGGGATAGATGACTGTAACCTGTGTAAAAAATTAATAAATTTAATTCTAAAAATCTACAATTCAAAGTCACCACTTTCAAATTTTCATTTTTTTCCCTAAAAAGATTTTTTTCCTCTGATACTGACTGGGATCTCACCGTTATCTAGTAACAGATAGATATTAAGTCAAGACTAAATAATTCCCATGCAAGACTGAAAAGGTAAAAATAAATTTCTAAGGCTTTTTGAAATGTGTAACATTCGCCCGTAACAGAAGATTTCAGTGGACTTTTAAAAAATATATATTTTATTTATTTATTTGAGGGATAGTGAGAGTGAGAAACAGTCAGACAGAGAGAGAATGGGTGAGCCAGGGTCTCCAGCCACTGCAAATGAACTCCAGGCACATGTGCCACCTTGTGAATCTGGCTTTACGTGGGCACTGGGGAATCAAGCTCAGATCCTTCTGCTTTGCAGTCAAACACCTTAACTGCTAAGCCATCTCTCCAGTCCACTAGCGGACTTTAGAGGATCATCAAATAGATATTCAGGGACTTGAAGGAATGGTGGGTTTGGTATAAGTAAGCAAGGAGACAAGAATGAAGCCATTCAAAAATGATGTATGTACCCTAAACAAATAACCTGTGTATCTTGGGGGAACCTCACACACTCAAAAAGTTGCTTGAAATTTTTGAAAGTTCCCCCCCCCCAAGACATTGTATCAGTTGTCTACGTATGTGTTCAACATCATAGCAGGGTTAAGACCTGAAATTCAAGTCCAGTTGGCAAGAGAACTTGGTCTCTCTAAAAAGCCCCAGTGTTAAATAAGAGGACAAGGGGTCAGAATATGTGTACTGAGCAGACAAGATCAGCAAGAAAGGAAAGAACATTATTAGCTTTCTGGTTTTTTTTTTTTCTGAGGTAAAATGAAGCATTTCCGGAAGGTGTCAAGGATAAAAAGCTGCATATATTAGTTAGAGATTGAAATAATGGGAAAACATTAAGCACATCAAATCAAGATGAACAATAATAAACTTAGAATAATGATAAACTTTTAAAAAAGGAAACATAAGTAATATGAAGGGCTATAGATTTTAGTTTTCTTTTTGTCACTCAAAATTCCATGCTTGGCATTTCACCTATGCTTTGATACAAAATAATTAATTTCCCCTAATGATTTTTCCTCTCCTTCTTAATTGTCGAGACCATGTCTTCTCACAGGGCTAATGTGACACCCCTCCCCTGAACACTAGAATGGAAATCCTGCCAGTCAACACTGAAGAAAGAAATAAACATGATCTCCACAATCACAAAGCTGTGTTAATTGAAGCTCAGCAGCCCAGAGCTTCCATGGGGACTCCACACGGGCTGATCAAATACACACGGCCTTCTTGATCCCTAATGAGAAGGACAGATTTTGTTTTTCAAACATAAGCATCTGTTCTTTGACCTCAAGGAGTTTCTTAATGGGATCGAGTTATCAACCAATGGAGTACAAGTGGTAGAAGAAAGAAGATCAGAAGAAAGAAGGGATAAGTTGGGATAGAAGGGTAGCATTTGGCCAGGAGAGCTATAATTTAACAATTCTACCTTGGTCTAGATATCCCACCTTCTTGGCAGGAAAAGTTGCAGGAACAAGAGAAGAAAATGCCCCCAAGAAGTGAAGTCATGTTTGGTGATTCCGGTAGGGTGGCCCTAGTCTCTAGGAGTGCTAGTGAACTCCAGGGAACCCCTCAGAGATAAAGTCCCCCTTCCTGGGCATCAGTCATTCGGAAGTAAAGGAGATGGAAGAGTTACCTCATTTCTGTACCCCAAACTCAGCACTCTTAGGAAAGGAAAGGTAGTGGGTACCTCCATAATGACAGTAAAGGAGGTGACCATCTTACCTCTACTCCAAGGCACAAATTCTCCAAGGCAAGAACCTAACCAGTTGGTCTAACCAATCAACTCCACATTCCTGTTCTGTTAAGACATGGGAAGGAACTGAGAGGATTGTTGAGAGAAGGGAAATGAGGCGGAATTAGTCGGATAGCTTTATTTTCACATAGCCAGTTAGGAGAGGACCCAAAGAGAGAACCAGAAGAGATGTCACAGCGCTGCTTCAGCAGAAACAGAATTTAACATCTGATCCAGCCAATCCAGTCTTTCTTGTCCCCTACTCATATAAGCTGACCTCTTCCTGAGCCAGCCCCTGAGCCCAGACCAGCCAGCTCTTTCAGACTCGCCTGAGCCCCAGGATAAAGCCCACCACAATAAGATTGGAAATAAAGACTTTCCAGGTAGGCAAGGCCTCTTTCTGGCTGTTCATCTCTCCCAAACTTCCAGGTTCCTGCTCTAGTATGCACCCCCAATTTCATCCCAGCTGGACTGAGATGGAGGGGACCCCTGCTCCCACATAGGCTCTCTACCCCCTCCTGCCTTCCACACGACAGGAACTCTGTGCACTTTCTTCTCTTGGTCTGATAGAATCTCTCTAAGTTTTACCCTCTGGTCTATGGATTTTAATTCTTTAAAGTCATAAAATAAGAATTCAGGGATTTCCCAAATTTATTGATGCGTTGGCAGGGAACCCCAAGACTCCTGTTACATTCCCACTGAGGGCAAAACTATGAATAGAGGGAGCTACCACATCTTATTGACATCACATTTAGGTTAATTCTGGGGCCAAAGCACAGGCTCTGTTAGCTGTGCCTATTCTGAAATATTCTAATTGTCATAATCATACCATGGATGTGTCTAGTCATTTATCAGGCACAACAAATATTGTGTCAACATTTCTTTCTTTTCTTTTTTCTTTATTATTTTTTGGAGAGAGAGAGAGAGAGAGAGAGAGAGAGAGAGAGAGAGAGAGAGAGAGAGAGAGAGAGAGAGAGAGAATATGTATGTGTACACCAGGGCCTCTTGGCACTGCGAACAAACTCTATACTGAGTCTGTTTTCACTCGCTCCATGACATGAAATACACCTTGAGCACATTGCATGCTGGGTAAAGTACAGGTGCTGGAGAGATATGGATATAGGGAAATGGTCGATAGCCTTACAAAGTTTAAAAACAGATATAAAAATAACCCAAGTGCTTTCCATAATTTCTGGGATCTTTTTCTCAGCCATATGCCTTTTGAGATCTATCTCTGTTGCTTCATTAATCAGAAGTCCTTTCTTTTAAATTTCTGTGTAATAGTCCATTGTGTGACTTATATTATGCTTATCCATCCTATTACCATTTGAAATTCAGATTTCCTTTCCTTTCTTCCCCTCCTCCTTCTACTAGAGAGAGCAAGCTACTAAGAATAAGCTACTCTATGTCTTTTTGGTGGAAATAACCTCCCATAGAGATACTGGCTGGATGTCCAAGAGTGGATGGGCTCAGCGCCAACATGTCTAGAAGAATACAGTTATATGCAAAAGCATGAATCTACAATACGGTGTTGATCACATTTGTGACGCAGAAAAGCAAAGAGCAGAGTTCCAGTGTGAGCACCACCTTTAGCCATCTCTGCTTCCTAACGCAGCCTGTTACCACTGCTGACCGCAGCTTCTTCATTGGCAAGGTGAGAACATGGGAGCCAATGGTTTTACTGCTCTCACGTTCAAGACCTAGTTCATTTCCCTCTTATTTCTAGCCCTCTAAACAGCCCCGTATATTTTCCCGGTATTTCATTTTTTCATATGCACAGTCATACCTGTTAGCAAGATGTCATCGCAGCTTAAAATTACTTTAGTTTTTTTTTCTTTTAAATGAAACAGCAGAGGTTAGTATTAATAGCACAGCTTCTCACTGTCCAAGTTCCAGGGAAAACTCATCAAGTGAAGACTGTATGGTAGAGGCATTAGGTAAATCAGGCAGAAAGCTAGAGAGACTTTCGTTGTCATATAACCTTTTGTGACAACAGGGAGCCGAGGACCTGCCAGCTTGTAATAGAATTTTGATAAAATTTATGAATGTTTGTTTGAGCTCAGTAGGTGTGGGTTTTCTGTGACATTTATCTCATTGTGACCTTTAAATTTAGAAGCGCACTCATCACCTGCAAATAAATTTGTACCCTAAAATACTTTCTTTTAAGCATTTGGTAAGGAGCTTAGATCAGGCTTAGATAAGGCCTCAAGTAACCCTCAGCATACAAGAGCGAAGGGAAGGGACTAAGGAGACTTGGTGAGCTTAGCTTCCTTGGCTGTTTCGGATTTTATTTGTTTTGCAGTATCATCGGTTGAACCCAAGGCTTCGTAGAAGTGAGGCGAATGTTCTACTGTGAGCTATATATACTTCCAGCCCTGCTGTATACCTTCTGAGGAGGAGCTTAGAATTTAGAAAGAATTTATTTCTGAGAGTTATCAGAAGTATAAATAAGTACAAGAAAAGCTACTGACAAATAATAAAACATCCGAGACATGTTAAAAATGTCTCCATATCCAGGCTACACAGTGTTTCAGGAGAACCTTTACTGTTCTTTACTGTAAGATTCTCTTTCAAAACGAATAAGCAAACAAACAAATAGTATTCAGAATTATTGTTTCAAAAGAAATCTATTTTTCCACCCTAATATGTTAACCCTTCCTTCCTCTGTATTTCCCAGCCTGGCTGTCAGTGAACTCCAAGATCACCTGGTCTTGGGGAGAACAAGGCAGGGACAGCATTTGTTGACTCAGCACTGAAATACAAGCCCACTTTTCCTCACTGGCCTATAATACAGCTTTGCAAAGCTCTGTTGTAAGAGCAGAACTTCAACACTCCAGTGCACTCTGCCAGGTTCAGCGTCTCTTCCCCAGTTAAGAAGACACTGAAGAATTCCTGGTAGAAACTCATGTCTAGTAACATTTTCATAGCAGAAATGAAAATATTTTTGCTTCATATCATAATCCTTTGCAAAATGGCTCTTAAAAATAGCAAGGAGGAATTCATATTCCCATCAGTGTGTTTTTTCCTGACAAGGGTTTCATAAATATATATATATATATATTTGAATGAAAAAATATATATATTCAGTCTTCAAGTATAATACAAGACTCATCCATAAGAAAGGAATAATTTGAAAGACAGATAGAAAGCCACAGCTCCACTTAGGTCTCTGTAAGTATTGTTAAATGAATTTAAAAAATCTTGTCTCTTCAAATTATCAAGGGAAAAAGGCCCTGTCTCCAGACCAGCACTTTCTAAATAATAAAAACATTTCAAGTTTCAGATTTTGAAGTGAAGGTATGAAGGGAAGAGACGGGTCATTGAAAACCTAAAGCAAAGAGTAGCTTGGGAGGGCTGAAAAAGTTAGAGACAGAGGAAACCCACAGGCAGAGCCCTGAACTTGATGTCAAGTGGTTTAGCTTGGTCTCTGCCCTCGCTGGTTGAGTCATCTTGAGTGAACCACTCTCGATTTCCGTGCTTCAGTTTCTTTGGCTGTATAAAGCAGTGAAGGGCGCACTCTTTACCCCACATAGAAAAGAGTATGGAGGAAAGTGCTTAGTAACCCATACAATGTGCTATCCAAACATGTCATTCTTATGACTCAGAGTCCAGGCTCACCATTAATCACTCTGTTGCCCTGGGCAAGTCACCTTTTCTGTATGTGCCTCTGATTTCTCTTAGGTAACTAACGTGAAATTGGATTTAATGGTCAGTAAAGTTTTATACCACTGTGTACCTTTCCTTACCCCAGACAAAAATATCTCACCCAAAACACACTCAGCAGGCAGACTTCTGTACCAGGTAGAGAGCCCTCAGATGCTCAGTGAATAGACTCAAACCAAAAGCAGAATGCTTTCTGAGTGACTGTAATCATGAGCCAGGCACAGCAGGAGATGGGAGAGAGAAACAGACACCCCCTCTCTGCAGTGAAAAAAGGGGGCCTAGGGAACAGCACCTGGGGGGTTCTAATACTGAAGTTAGAAGGTCCACATTCACACTTCTGCCGAGCACAGGCGAGTCAAGGAAGGAAGGCCAGACAGACACCAACATGTGGACACATGTGGTGATCTGCGGGACTGTTTGTCTTCTCTCTAGGGAAGCAGCTTCCCAGTAGCAGCTGATGGCTTGTTTCTCAGAGGAAAGCTGGAGATCAGACTTTTGTAAACTCCCCTGATTTTAAATCTTATCAACTAATTACAACTAAATCATGCTGTGGGTCAAGCATGAAAGTTTTCTGGGGGTCATGCTAGTTGATGGGTTCTGATATAGGGAGGAAAATAACAAGGAAACAGCAGGGGTAGGAGGAGAAGCAAAAGGTACTCAAATCCCAGGCTACAGAAGACCTTGCCATGTTCCCAGCAAACCAATATCCCAGAAGGGAAGAAGAAGGCAAAGACTTTAAGGGACATTAAGAATAGGGGGAGTGAGAATGTAAACCAGGACAGCCATTATGGAAAGTGTATGGCGGGGTCTCCAAAAGTCAGTACGTCCATCTGACCCAGTGTTACCACTCCTGGATGTAGATATATGGACAAAGGACGCCATGTTCTACCACAGCTCTGTGCACAGCCATGTGTACCCCTGCTCCATTCACCATGGCAAGGGAATGGACCAGATGACTGGATTAGGATGGCGAGCTCCATACACTCAACGGAAATTCACTCAGCTTTAAAGAAAAACAAATTATGAAATTTGGATGGGTCTAGAAAAACCCATTAAGTGTGATGATTCAAACTGAGAAAATCCCCAAGCCATGCATGCTGTCTTCTCCTATGTGGATTCTAGCTGGTGATAAAGTCATCATGGTGACCGAGAGTGGGTAATGAGAGATGACAAGAAGGGGGTGGGGTGGAAGGACACATGTGACATGGAAGCTGACAGGGGGTACAAGGGGGGCCGTGGGAATGGGAAAACGAGGGGATAGGAGAAACAGATACAAGAAATTGTGTTTGAAAATGCCATGATAATGCTTAAAACTGTCTGCTAACTAAGAAGTGAAAACTTACAAAACAGCTTTAGTGGTAGATGTCATTCAGAAGACGAAAGAGGAGCCTAGAGGGTCCAGGAGTAACCCCAGGGAATAAGCAAGAGGAGACAGTGGGCGGTGGAGCAGACCTCTGGAATATTATGGCAAAAAAGGAAGGCTAGAACCCTAAAAATCTGAGTTGAGTGGAATCGAGGACTATATTTTTGAGGGAAAAGGCAGATCAAGTTCATACATTAGGGGGAGGTGAGGAAAGGACGGGAACTAACATCCAAAACGGGAAGTGATACACGATGTGAAGCATCTTCATGGTCAGACCACAGCAAACCTTCAGCTCAAACCTGAAAGGAAGGCTCAGGATGCACCAGTACCCATTAGGTCTGAAACAGCCTATCCTCAAGTCATAATGGTGCTGGGGAGAAAGACCAAGCATAACTTTAACATTGAGATCCGTCCACGTCATTGTCCTATAGGAACTGACAATCATGGGGTTTGCATGTGTTACTTTCAATTTTGTATCTATACACATCATAAATCAGCAACACCTATGAACCAGGAGGATGCATTCCAATGATACATTGTGTTTTCCAGAACCTCACGACCAGATGGGAAAATCCCATAGAGGTAATACACATAGATCCCAGGAGGTAAAGAGAATGGAATTGTCATTAAATTCTAAATAAAATTTTGTCAATGTGATATAACACATTGACAGAAACCCTAAAGTGATATGTACTCAGTTAATAAATCCATGAACGAGCTTTCCCCTGTCCTGGATTCCTAAAGTGTGAGGGGAGAAAGACGTACAGGAAGGGTTTGGAAGGATATCGAAGAAGACGGCACTGGTGAGAGCATCCACCATGACTCTGCACACCCCATTTCTCAGCTTTGTACACTGTGCTTGTAAAGCTCAGTCTAAACAGGAACACTAGATTTGTAGGATAAGTTGTTTTATACACTTAGACTTTTCCGAAACAAACTATTTCATGATTGAGAATTTTTTTCTCCCACTAGTTTCAAATCAAAAGGCTTCAGTTTGAGCAATTTATATGCTACCTATCCACAATAATGCCCGGAACAGTGTAGAATATTCACTCAGTCCTCTTCATAGGATATAAAATTTAAGTGAATTTACTTTGATATGTTACCAGCAATATTTAGGATGTATATAACAATATAATAAAACATTTAAATAATAAAATTCAAAATGTTATGGCTTTAGTTGTTTTGTAATTTTTTTCTTCCAAAAGGCAACCTCAGCTTTTTGAAATTGAGTAAATAATTATATATATATTTTTACATGCTAAAATGTTGTCAAAGTTTTCTAGGAATGTGCAAAATGGGGGGCTGGGAAGATGGCTCAGTGGGTATAAGGTTTTTCAGATCCCCACCACTTAATAAGATGGTGGTGCATCCCTGAAAACCCAGGCCTAGGGGGGTGAAGACAAAAGGGTCCCTAAGGTTTTCTGTCTACTCTACATTCACTGTGAGACCCTATGCATATTTTTTAAGCAATTGTTAAGAAACACTAGGCATTGTGTGGTCTGTGAAGAAAGCGCAGGATAAGAGCCTAGGGTTTACAGAAGGCACCAACCACTCATCAACTACTGGCTGCTTCCTCTAAACAAGACATTTGTCTTAAAAAATAAATGACTAAATCATGCTTTCCTTACGAAATCACTTATTATGTAGTCATGAAAACCAATGGCTATTAATACTACAGTTAGATGAAGAAAAGCAAAGTTGGGTAAAATCATTAAAGTCTACAGAAAAAGAATGGAAGGATATCCATTCAAAATTTCTGTGTGATAGGACATACTTATGCTTTCCTTTACAAGTTTTCTGGACTACAATTATAAGAGTAAAATAATTAAAAATATTGTTTACGTAAGAAGCATTCTCACGGGAATCAGGAAAACTATGAATCACCTAGACATGTTCCTAAAGTCTCAGCACAAACTGAGTATTCTGAAAGTTAGAAGCAAGGGCAGGGTCTTTTTGGTTTGGTTTCATAGAATTTCTTCTCTTGCACAGAAGAGCTAGGACAGAAAGACTTGATTTTGGACCATGAAGAAAGGGTGAGTTTTCTACAGGTACGTGCACAGAAATCAACCACAGGCGATACTATAAAGTCAGAGATTCCAAAGCAGGCTTCCAGGAAGATCTGCAAAACTTATCTTAGGCCTTGGGCCCTGCTGGAGAACTTGGCCAGGTGAAAGAATTTGGGGACTCTTTGGGAAATCACTGTGGTTAGTCACCATTAGGACATTATCCAAGGGCTCTGATAAAGCCTAGGCAGGAAAGAGAACTGTATCTTTATGTCCTATAAAACTGCTCTGAATACCAGAAATCATCCATCCATGCAGTGAGAACTCAATAAACACTAACTGATCTACAGAAGCTCAGCTCCTGGACTGTTTGCCTGATGGAAAACAACTCTAAAAATTAAAAAAAAAAAAAAAGAGGGTCTGGAAAGATGGCTTAATGCTACAAAGCCTAATGAAATTGATCCCCCACTACCCACATAAGCCAGATGCACAAAGTGGTGCATGCATTTGGAGTAGTTTGCACTGGCTGGAGGCCCTGCTGTGTCCATCTTCTGTCTGTCTCTCTTCTCTCTCTCTCTCCTTGCAAATACATAAATTTAAAAAAAATTAAAAAGAGGCTGCTGAGGACTGGGGAGATGGCTTAGTGGTTAAAGGCACTTGATTGCAAAGTCGTGTTGCCCTGGGTTCAATTCCCCAGTGTCCATGTAAAGTCAGATGTATAAAGTGGCACATGCATGGCCATTCTCTCATTTTCTCTCTGCTTGCAATAATAATATTATTATTCTATATAATTTATATAAAGAAAGAGGCGGTTGAATAAAAGATGAAGCATAAACTGCCCTACATAAAGTTCTTACCTCACCTAAGCAACTCCTTTGCAGATGGAGTCTGCTCCTATCAAGGACACCTGAGTTTGTCTTAAGACTGTCAAAAGCCAGGGCTCATTTTCCTCCCCTCATTGTGGCAGAAAGAAAAGCAACAATTACCTATGTCAAGCTGGTACCATTCGGAAGATGTGAAAACCTGCACCATGGTACATGGCCCACAGTGCTTAAAAAAAAAGAAAGAAAGAAAACAAGAAAAAGAAAAACAAAGCTACTCAGCAGCTGATCCAATATATTCAGTCAGAATTAAGAAACAAAGGGTGGTGCTAAGCAACAGGAATTCTCCTTACTGATTTCTCAACAATATCTCTAAATTTCACTTATAAAAATTACCCCACTTCAGAATTGAAGGGGAAATCTGCCTGCTAATCAATACAAGAATTCTTTTTTCCAACTCCCAACAATTTCCCTAGATTTCTATTATAAACATTGATTACACTTTTTAATCTCAAAGGAAAAAAATACATCTAAAAATATAAATGATAGAATATCTTTTCATTCACTTCAATCAGCTCTTTGATTATTAGATCAAAGAGTATTACTGTGCCCTTCTGCTATCGTTATTTTCTAAAGGAAAAACTTTAATTAAAAAAAAATCAAGTTAACATTGCTATTCCTGACTCCTTCAGGGTCATCTTAGCAACTTGAAGGTACCTAAACGTCAGTGCTTACTCTTTGAAAGAGAGTAATCTTTCAAATCTCCCAATCTCCCAATTCCATTACAGTGAGGAGAGAGTGACAGACCAGAGGCCAGCATGTCAGACTTTCCATTGTTAAAGCTGGTAACATGGTCTAACCCACAGAGGAAGAACTCACTCCTTTTGTCTCACTGAAACTTGCCCATCCTTTGGTCAGCATCTCCCCATCCCCACCCTCCTGCCAAGGAGTCTTTTCTGTATTACAAAAGAGGTTGCAGACCTAATCCACAGAGAATGGCTGTCCTTATTCTAGCCTGAGAGATCTCTAAACTGGTTGCTTACTCAGGATAGTTCTGTTTATTTTATTTTATTTATTTAGGATTGGGATTTTATTCCAAGCAGGCCCGGAACTCGTGACTCTCCCGCCTATACTCCTTTGTGCTAGGATTAAAGGCATGTAGTACCACACCTGCCCAATTTTAGCCTCTTTGATGAAAAAAAAAATCAGTGAAAAAGCAAATCTCACTAAGGAGGGCAGGGGAGATTTGGATAAAGCACTTGCTGTGCAAGCCTGAGCACCTGAGTTCAGATCCCCACAACCCACATACTAACCTGATGCTACATCACAGGCATCTGTAATCCCTGTGTGCCGAGAGCAAGAAGAGAGGCCAGTGGATTGGGGAGAGACAACAAAGACCACACCAGAACACAAGGTGGAGGTGAGGACCAACACCTGAAGTTGTCCTCTGACCTCCACACACGTGTACCTGCACACACACACACACACACACACACACACACACACATCTCAATAAGGACAGCTGGGTATGGTGCAACACTGTAATCCCAGCACTCAGAAGGCTGAGGCAAGAGGTTCACCATGGGCTGCATCATGAGTTTTAGGCTAGCCTGGGCTAAGGGTGAGACCTTGTCTCAAAAACAAGCAGACAAAGAATGCTACTAAGGTCTCACAGTCTCAATGGCTCTGAGGCATGTAACTTGCTAACATAAATAACAAGATAGGGCTGGAGAGATGGCTCACCAATTAAGAGCACTTCCTGTACAAGTAGGAGGAACTGAATTAGATCCCCAGGCCAACTGTGGTCATGCACATCTGTAACTTCAGTCCTCAGCGGAACCGAGACTAGAGAATCACCAGAGCTCACAAAAAACAAAGCAAAGCAAAGCAAAACAAAACAAAACAAAATAACCCCCCCCCAAAAAAAAACCAACAAGCTCTGGGATTAGTACAAGACTTCAGCACAAATAAGAACAGGTGGAAGGCCAACGGAATAGACTCCAGGTATTCTGTTCTGGCCACTGCAGGTGAGCATACCCTGCTGCAGGTGACTGTATGAGGTACCACAAGGGTATACACATGCATATAACACATGCATCACACACACTAAATAAATAGACAAATAAGTTGATAGATTAAACCAATGTGACTAGTCAGGGAATGATAATACTGGCTAAAAAATTTTAAAGTGGGAAAAATCTATAAACCAGTTAGGTTTTAGTACAGAAACTTTTTTTTGTTGTTGTTCTTCATTCCTTCATTCAAGCAGTCTTCCCTACCATGAGCAGACAGGGCACAAGACCCTCAGAAGACCCAGGTCAGTCAGAAAGAAGTGCAGAGGCTGTCAGGACACTCACGTTGTATGGGAAGTGGGAGTGGGGGGTAGTTGATAATATCAACAAAGGACTAGAAATAATTATAGGTAGCAAAACTATTATAAAAATAAGAACAGCAGAGATAATAGCCATAGCCATCCCTTACAGAGTTCTTTTATAAGGCACCAGGCACACATCACTGGATGGATTCACCTTATGAAGAGGTGCTAGGGTTTTAACAATGAGAAGCCCAGGCCCAAAGTCACTCAGTCCTAGACCTCAGATGTGCATCTTGGCCACCTGGCTCTGGAGTCCCAGTTTGCCCCACTACCAAGCCACGATTCACTGAGAGAGAACAGTAGAGGGGAGGAGTTACTTTAGGCTAGGGAGGGAGGGGAAGTCTGTCAGAAGAGGGACATTTGGAAAAAGGTCTAAAGAAAGGGAAATGCTGCCCTTCTTCCAGAGGGCAACAGGAGAGTGAGAACAGTTGTCTCTTAGGCCACTCGCCCTCTGTGCCCTCTGGATACAAGGCATGTGTATAGTCATGGTATCTATAACAAAGGGACAAGTGGCTAAATTGCTTTTTATTTGTTGCTGAAAAACTTGAGTGATATTTCAAACAAATGATTAGGAATCAAAACAATGAGAAACTTGAAAACAATTATAGTTCACACTGTAAATCTTCAATACACAATGATTGAAAAATGCCCAATCCTCATATTTAGCACCTTCTTCAATCACATTTTTTTGCTTGCTAAGAACTATGTCATCCTTGTCCAAGTGACTGCTAAAACTGAACGAGTCAGCACTGCTTTAATGAGGCCATTAACATCTTCCCATCCATTTTGTAGACAATTGAATTTTAAAACGAGAGAAATAGGCTACTGATTTTTCTTTTGACTGCATTGAGGACTTGATAAATATTTTGTATATATTTATTATTTGTATGTATATATATACATATATATATATATATATATATATATATATATATATATATATATATATATATATATCGATATGGTGTACCTGTCAAGTAAGGATAACTTTCCAGCTTTCTCAAGTCGAAAAAGAGACTGTGTACACAGAAGAGAAATAACAACCTCCAAGGTGTGGCCAGAGAAGTGTCTAATGAGATCTCAGAGGGAAAGGTAAATCCAATCAAAGCACAAGGACCTTTGTCACAACGGTTAGACAAGGACTCTTAGGGACTGAGTTCAGGACCATTTGCCTGGCTATTCTTTCTTCTCCCCCCAAACTCCCCCGCCAGAGGTTCTCCCTTCTTTTCTATTTAATCTTTATTCATTCATTCATTCATTTATTCATTTATTTATTTTGAGGCAGGATCTCATGGATTGCAGACCACAGCCTGGACTCAAACTCACTATGTAGCTTAAGACGACCATGAACTTGAACTCTTCCTGCCTCCGCCTCCCATGCTGAGACTAGCAGCATGCTCCCATGTGCAGTTAATGCAGTGTTAGGGGTCAAACCCAGTTCTACGGGCATGCTGGGCAAGCACTCTACCAACTGAGCTACCTCCTCAGCCCTCTATTTAATTTTGGGGGGATTTATGCTTGCAAATCATTATGGCATCAGTAAATCTTATCCCATCTTTCGTTAATGCAGGTACAGACTTTTGAGGATAGGAAGGGTGAGAATTTCTAACCATCTTCCTTCCTCCCTCTCAGTCCTCCCTTGAGTGACCCTCAGTGGTCAGCTCTTCACATTGATTGCTTCTCTAACTGCAGATCTGACCACTGATTCCGTTACATTTCTCCAAGCCTACCCCAGGATCATCCTGTTAGGAGTTTCTGCCCCAAGCAGAAAGACCAACCAGGAGAAGTCAAAGTGAGGGTGGGGGACTGGCTTCTTCTCCAAGGCCTGGGATGTTTCCCTTGCTCTGCACAGAAGCAAGGCTTTTTCAATTGGCCATTATTATCCTCTGGCAGACTAGGTTCCAGTCTAGACTAATGCATAAACCACTCCGCAGAAAGCAGAGCGGTGCTAAACCCTTTGAGATACACTATCTCCTGCAAGCCCCTCAAAACCGCCAACAGACAGCTGCTCTGGACAGTAGTATAAAAACAGAAGCAAAAGCACTCACTGAACACTGATGGAGATTTAGGTGTCAGTTTACGAGATCTAAGAGAATGACTTAAGCTGGGTGTGGTGGCACTCACCTGCAAACCCAGCACTCAGGGGGCTGGTGAGTGCAAAGCCAGCCTGGGCTACACACACAGGAGAGACTCCATCCAAGAAAAATATTACAAGTGAATTTTTGTAATGCAACCCATGTTTATATTGGGAACTGCTGAGCCCTGAAGCTGGCCAAACAGGACTAGGTTACTAGAGGAAGAGAAAAAGTATCATTTAAGAAAAAGTTCTCAGCTTTGATTCCTATAGTTGGCCTCCCTACGACTGAAATTCCCTCACAAGACACTCCACACACAGGTTGTGATTGATACCAGCTCCACTTCAGTCCCCTAAGGGCTGAACCAGGTGTCACTAATCCCCTGCTACTCTGCTCCCTACCAGGAACTTCAATGTGACAGACTGACATCAAAGACCTGTTCACAGGCTCCAGCAGAGACATGATTTGTTTGTCCCTCACATCTTCATGATTCAAATAAGCAAAATGTTCTTTTGAGGAAAAATAAAACATGGTAGCAAGAGAACCAAAGCACTTCCCACATGGAGGATGTTTACCTTTGTCCCAGTAAATAATCCTAATGACTCAAGTGACTGCAAGTGACTCTGGAATTGCCCAGGGTGGAACCTTTTCTGTGCATCTGTGCAATTCTACACCTGCCCTACATCAACAACAAAAACCATAGAGCAATACCTTCTTTGTGTACCGCAAACCAAGTAGCAGCATGTAAAATCGATAATACCTCACAAGTGAGGACAGGCTCTCATTTCTAATCTAGACTTACTCATGCTCTTTAGTGTAACGACTCAAATACTTGGAGACATCAGTATTTTTCCATATCCCACAGTCAGTACATAAATAAAGTACAAAAAAGGTTGTTAAAGATTTTTTTCCCTATTGTTTCCTTTCAATGCAGGAGCAAATATTTCGATAGATAAGAACATCTGAGAGAAGGGATGGACAAAACTCCAGACTTGGGGCTGGAAAGATGGCTCAGCAGTTAAGGCACTTGCCTCCAGTACATAAGGACCTGGGTTTGATTCCCTAGTACTCATATAAATCAGATGCACAAAGTGGGGCAGGCATCTGAAGTTTGTTTCCAGTGGCTAGAGGTCCTGGTGTGCCCATACTCTCTCTCTCTCTCTCTCTCTCTCTCTCTCTCTCTCTCTCTCTCTCTCTCTCTCTCTCTCTCTCTCATCTCCCTGTATCTCTCTGTTTGCAAATAAATAAATAAATAAAATATATTTTTTAAAAACTATCCAGACTTATACATGGTTTGAGTTACCTTCTCACAGACATATGGTAGTCAAAATGATTTTGTATGAAGCCTGTACTCTCTCACTGTTAAAGGAAGACACTGAATGCTGGCTATAGTGATTATATTTGTCATTTTGGTTTTCAGAATCCTGCCAAAGCTCACCAATAAGACATTGGATGATGGCTGACATCCTGGCAGGAGACAAACCACATCTAGCCTTCACACAGGGCCCAAATGAAACCAACAAGAAAGTGAGGAGACAAACAGGAGACCAATCACCACAGCAAGTCTGATAACCCATGAAAGGTCAATGGAGACAATGGTACCCAACGCAACCCAGGACAAAGATCCAGAGATACTTCTCAACAACAAAGCTGACTTAAAACTCACCCACTATGACTCAGGGAACTGAGCAGAAGAGGGGGCGGAAAGAATGTAAGAGCCATGGTGAAGGAGAATATCCAGAGACACTGATCCCCTCAGCAACAATGCACAAAGGGGGAAGGGAAAAAAAAGAAAGAAAATGAAAACCTGGCCACCTCTGTTGCAGTTCATAACCCCCTAACCTATGGACAGATCCAGTATGCAGCACTGAGGAAGGACCCCAGTGGGTAGGGGGCAGAGAAGAGGGAAATGGGGACACCTTCACAAGATTTGCTCATACAATATATAAACGTATTCATAATAAAGATATTTAAAATAAAGAATCCTGTCAAAGCAAATGATGCCTCAGATAGAAAGATGGCGAACTGAGTGACAGTAGTGTTTGTTTTTATATTCGGAAGATACATGGTTTGATCTTTTCATCAACAGAATTTACCTGGGATTTCCCCTAACAATCTGTGTGAGATCTCTTATTTTTTGGCTTTTGCATTTGATGGTCTCCCAACCTGGGCTTTCTTCCTGCTTATATTAAATGTTCTCTATCTGTTTCTCTTCATTAACCCCTAGATATCCATCGCATAGACACCTACTTCTTTCTGGAAGTCTTCCATGACCTCAATAATTCTGTGGGGTTGTTTGGCCTTGAGTGTTCTTCTCTAAAAATGCTTTCAGTTTGGTTTTCAGCAAGAAACGATTATTACCACTATTAAATCCATATTAATACGAAGAAACAAGGTCTCTTGTAACTTATAACTTCCTAGTTCATTTTTAATTTGTGCATTTCTTTAAATTAATAGAAGTGTGTTGCTTTAGGGATATTCTTGACAAAGACTCCACTGAGTCAGATTCAGGCAGGAATGTTCTGAGTGAGGCTAACTAAAGGAAGTGGTGAATGAAAGTGGCCGGCAAATGATGGAGACAGATTCACTCATTTAATAAATGCTTATCGATTCTAGTTCTGTGGCAGGTAATGAAAGAAATAAGGAAACAAATAAACATACATCAATTTCCCTTGTGACTCAGAACTTTACTGACTTTCTGATCCCAAAGTCAGCAAATGGAAAAGAAAGCCTGAGGATAGTACGGGGAATGGATAGTAAGCATACCTTTACCAAGAAACAGAGATGTTTGTCTCAGCAGGAAGACAAAGCAAGGGGTCTCAAACACTTCATAGTCATTAGTAACTGAAGAGCACAGCAGAATGGATTCTTTCTCTCCGGTTCCTAGTGCTTTGTTCTTCATATACAATTTCCGCAATAAGATTTAGTTACGAAATTGAATGTTTTTTTATATTTTATTTTTATTCATTTTCAAGGAGAGAAAGAGAGAGAGAGAGAGAGAGAGAGAGAGAAAGAGAGAGAGAACCGGGGCCACCACCTTGTGGGTCTGGCTTATGTGGGTACTGGGGAATTGAACCCAGGGCCTTAGGCACTGGAGACAAGTGCCTTAACCGCTGAGCCATCTCTCCAGCCCCAAAATTGAATGTTTTTAAAGATTCTACGGATTAACTTACCTCAACATATGAAATCGGAAATATTCCTATTTTATCTGCCAGCATTCCCTCAGCCCAGTTCTCATCCACTCTGCGGATCACGGTCAGGACATCATCCTGAAGAGACAGCAAAGCAGGAGTTTCTCTGAGTTCAGTAAATTTACCATTGCATTTTCCTTCTCCATACAGTTAACAGTGCATGAATAAAGACGCTGCAGCAGAGCTGGAGTACTCAAGTGCAGTGTTTTCATGAACTAAACGATAACTATGGGTCAACCTGATGTCCTCCTGGACAGCTGTATAAGTGCATGTCTAGAAAAAGGGCGGGAAGCTTGGTTTTTAGATCCGTACACACAACTTCAAAGACTACCACCCAGCATCTTGACTGTTCTTAGTTACAGCTCACTTTCTCTCTGATAACACACCAAATGCCCATTCAAATATCTTTTAAAAGTATTTCTATTTTATATGCAAGGAGAGAGAGAGAGAGAAAGAGAGAGAGAGATAGATGCATTAGAGCCTCTTGCCACTGTAAACAAACTCCAGATGCATTTACCACTTTGTGCATCTGATTTTATATGGATACTGGGTAATCGAACCCAGACCTGCAGGCTTTGCAAGCAAGCACCTTTAACCGCTGAACCATCTCCCCAGCCTCTTATGTACTTTGTACTGCTTCTCTTTAGAAAAGCACAGTGTTCTGCTTAAGATTCCAAACCATTTTATTAATTCAGTAACTATATTCCTGTGTGCATTGAAGAAAAGAAATTGACACGTAAAATGAGAAAGTAACAATGTTTCATTTGTTCTTTAGTACTTTTACATCCCTGGGTGACACACACCCCCTTGAAAGGGGATTAGAAAGAAAACCTAGGCTCTAAATATGAAAATGATACCGCATAGAACATCAGCCAAAATTATCTTTCATAGAAGTCTATGCACAAAATTACTTTCCTTGTGACCTGACTGCCTCCAGGTATTTTTAAAAGCACAGTGAGACCATTCACACAAAACTATTTTATCTTTTGGCAAAGAAGAAAAAGCAGCTATAGCCCAGGAGTGGAGGGTAACTTTACCTTTGCGAATGGAAGGCAATCTTTATCTGCTTCCTTGTCTTTTACTTCAAAGTCGTAAAGTGCTTTGCACTGAGGTGGGGGCTGAGGTAATGGTTTAATAATCTGCACAAAGTTGGTGGGGAAAAAGCCATGGACTCCATTGACTTCCCCATGGTACCAGTTTTCATCCAATTGTCTTCGCAAGATGATGATGTCACCTTTGCTGAACTTAAGGTCTGCAGGTTCATTTCCTTCGTAGTTATATAATGCTTTGGCACATGGTAACTGAGGTACACCCTTAAAGAAAGAGAGAAATCAGAATGAACTAACAGTTCAGTAAATGTCTCAGAAAACAGAAATGCATTATCATTGGTTCTTCCACACTTGGCCCTTTGAAGAAAATCTTACATCGAAGGCTATGTAGGTGTATTACCAGTAAATAGCAAACACAAACAAATGTCTCCAATAAGAAAAGTACATACTACATCTATGTGCTAGCATGCACCATAATACAGCATTCTGCTCTTAACTCTGATTTAGTGGGGACGTTGATTTAGTTTGCCTGGCATCGTTGCCCAAGTCTGACTTCCTAGTATGTAGTTCAAAAATTACAAACATGCCATGTGTGGTGACACACCTTTAATGCCAGCACTCAGGAGGCAGATATAGGAGGGTTGCTTTGAGTTTGAAGCCAGCCTGAGACTACATAGTGAGTTCTGGGTCAGCCTGGGCTAGAACGAGATCCTACCTCAAAAAATTATGAACAAATACATTTAATTTCTATAATTAAAACTTATTCATTATGGTAAATGGAAATGGCTTAGAAGATTTTGTAACAAAGTACTATGTATCAATTTCTGATCAGCAGAGTTTTAACCTGTTGTTTCCAACCTGGGCAGGTTCACCCCTCCTTAGGGTTTCCCATACCCAGGATATCGCCATATTAATGTCAAACTTAGTGAGGCCACACAATCTGCATAGCCCACTATAGCCCAGAACACCTGGCCTGGAGCAATCCTCCTGCCTCAGTCTCTTGAGCAGTTAGAACTACAGCTATGTGCCATCATGCCCATCACAAGTCATCAGTTTCATAACCATTTTTAAGCATCAGAGATTAGATCTGAGTGAAGTCTGTCCTGATACCGCTATTAATTTATACAGGAGGTCTTAATCTTTTATGATCTCAGTGTTTATGGAAAATCTACTCTATGCCTAGGTCTAGAATAAGGCATTCAGACAGTCTCTGCCCTCCGTGGTTTTCTACTCTGTAAATGTTCAGACAGCAAGTGTCACATGCCATGGTTAAAGAGCAATGTTAGGTTAATAAGCAAAGAAATGAGGTCTTAAACATTATTGAATGCAAAATGGTTTTAAATGGCAGTTTAAAATTGTGTGCACCCTTAGGTAACTTAATCATCGAATGGTCCCAAGATGATCCTTCCCAAAGACACCATTTGGGAGCAGTCGTTTTTGCTTTAAGATCTCTGACCTCTCCGGAGCCCTGCTGCCTGTCCTGATCTGAGGGCAAACAACAAATCAAGCATGTCCATAACTCACTTCATGTCCTCATGCCTGGATTCATTCATCCAGAAAACGCTTAGCAAGCTGTTACTTTTCTACCAGACAATGTGCTAATGCTGAAGGTCTCTCAAAAGGAGCAAGGCTCTCTTAAGGAATAAGAAGTGGACGTAATGATCTGCTGATGTAAGGACCTTGACACTGTTGACGGGAGCAGAGGACCTGAGGTTTAGGGGGTAGGAAAAAATGAAATGTTTTTCTAAGTCTTCATGGATACCTAGGAGTTAACGTGGCAAAGTTGGAGGAGAGGAGAGTGGAAGCATTTCAGGCAGAGGGAGCTCTCAGGGATGTAGACGTGGGAAGCAGCAGGCTGGTCAGAAAGACTATTACTTATGAAGGACGCACTGCTCTTATGTAGCCATTAAGGGACACGAGAGTTCAGAGGCAGGAGGAAGCCACTTGATGGTAGGTTTGTTATGACAGTGTTAACTTTGGACTTCTGTGTCTTTCAAGTACTTATTCAAGTAATAAGTCCAACATGGACCTGAAGCACAGGAGGACATGGCCACCCCATGGGTCAGGCAGAAGAATAGTAAGGGAACATGTACCTGAAATGTACAAGTGAGCAGACAATGTACAAAGCATAGGCCTAAAACAGTGGGACTTTTTAAAGTTTAAGCATTTCAATAAAGTAAAATGATAAGTAGTATTACTTATATTACTTCTCAGTACCTCCCCCCAAACAAAACCAAAACAAGATGGGTCAAAGTTTTATGAATATGGTGGCAACAGAACATTATAATTCAGCTTTCAACAATTTGTCTACATTCTAATCAGATTGCAAGTCGAGCCATAAGCCAAGCTTCTTTTTTGTTCTCTAATCGCTTAGAATGAATCGTCCTTCTTGCTCTCAAGATGCTATTGGCAGTCACCTTTCATTGATTTGCTTCATGGGATCATGTGCTTGGTTAATTCAAGTGTCTCTGACAGCCAGGTGCGGTTGTACACACCTGAATCCCAGCACTTGGGAGGCAGAAGCAGGAAGACTGATGCAAGTTCAAAGTAAGCCTGGACTACACAGAGGGTTCCAGGCCATTCTGGGCTGCCTACAGAGGCCCTGTCTCAAATAAAAATAGAGGGGGGGGGCAAAGGACGGGATGGAGAAAGGAAAGGAAGAATGGGAAAGAAAGAGGAATCAAGGGGAAGAAGAAGAGAGGGAGGAAAGAAAGAAGAAAACAAAGAGAAAGAACCTATCTCCAAGAGTCAATTTCCTCAGAAGACAGGAGTTGAACCTTCTAGGCATACTGATTGATACCTTCGAGTGCCTTGTGAACCCTGCTTTAAGACCTGGCTTCCAAAGGCAGCATGCCTCTTATTCAGGCTTGTCATATCTTGTAAGCTACTCTGCTGTGCCCTGCGACTCCCTAACACGACACTCCATTCAGGAACTCTGGTCCTTCACAATGCTATGAACTCTGGTCATATTCCATTTAGCATCCAATTGTGTGGAAGGCAGGATTCAGGGTTTTGTCTATACTCCTGTGCACGCCCCTGTATTCTCTACCATATTATCTACTTCGCAAAGTCTGGTTTTCCCAGCTTAGTACTGTCTCCCAAGGCTGGCTTGAAGAGGTAAAAGTAAATAAACACAGCCATGTGTGTTATTAAGTGGGGGAGGGAGAGACAGAACTGATCAGTGAATTGAACCTTGTCTAGAAGCTAATGAGACTACTGTAAGAAAGAATTGAGTGGCATGAATCCCCACTTGTGAACTGTGTGGTCTCGGGCAGGTTAGGGTCTCTGGACTTTGGTTTTGTTCATGTGAGTTGTGAGGATTTAGTGAGTGCACATATGTAACTACCATAAAATAGCTCAGAAGGTATTAAGTACAATATGCATGACCCATCATCACCCTCACTCTGAGGGAAGAGCCTGGTCACTAGTGAAACGGGGCACTTGACAATGCATTTGTTTCTGTGCAGTTTGATGCTTTTACTTTTGGATGGATTCACATAGCAATTACATTTGTTACTACATAGTCACTGTATAACAATGCAAAAAAAGAAAAGTCCTCCTAGGAAATGTGCAAGAATTTCAAAATGTGCATTTCGAGAACACACGTTTGTTGTCTGCAGTAGAATCCATTCGTCTTCTGATTACAGATTCCCTGCCATGCACCGTTTAATAGGGGATGGCATTTTAGATGTGGCTGTAGTTCATCTTGACAGGGCTAATGTGCAGCACTGGAAGCTCGCATGAATTAATTGAAAATCCTATTACAAACCCAGTGACAAATAACTCTATTCACCGTTATGGCCTGTTCTCTCCATTTTTCCCCACCTCAATTAGCTGTTTGGCCAGCTCTGTCCAAATTCATGCCAGACAAATCTATGCACCAAGATTCAGATTTAGCACTCTTAGAAACCATTCTTGCAGAGATCTGTAAAATTCTAAACGGCCCATAGTATGGCTCTTTTGTGATCTGCTGCTGTGGGAACCGAGGGGATTTATTTCTTTACACACCAGAGGCCTATTGGATTTATTAACTTTTCCACAAAGCAAATGTATTAAGTACTCCTAAAATCATTAAATAGCCTTAATAGAACAAGTGGCAGGCAGAAAATGTATTATGATAACAGTGATAATACATTACGGCTAGCCTAGGGTTACATTCCTGTGATGAAACCCCAAACATTCATTCTCACTGACTTGCTCGATGTTGACTGCCACAGTTATTTCGGTGATCAATAACCACAGAGAAAGAGACATAAAGCGTAGGCAATCTAGCCCATGAACAGGCAGGCATCTGGCCGTGTTTTTCTACGGTGTTCTTTTTCAATTAAATTCGAAGACACTAAAAAGCTAGTTTGTGTCAAGCTTCTCCAAAGAGGCTTTCCCACATTAAGTAAAATGAATTCTCCTCTGATTTCCAATCAAGCAAAGTTCAGTGATCTTTAGAAAACTTATTCCCACACAGACTGCGGATGATTAAGGATAAACGGTTAAACGACTTGGAAGAGTAATAAAAGAACACATTTTTCCTTCTGCAACATCTGAGGGATCAAGCCAAAACAATTGGTTTGAAAACCTCGGACTACTCTGGTGAGTGGAATCGGTGCGGAGCCCAGGGAGGCCCCCATGCTTTCTCATTCATCTCCTTACAAAGGTCTCCGGGTCGTGTCATCACCCGGGCCCTCTGCCCTCCACGCCTCCAGCGGGTTTTCCAAACTGCTGCTTTTCTTCTGGTTCCCCTCATCAGGCCAAGGCCCCTGAGGAGCTGCAGGGCTTACATTTCACTTGGAGACTTGCACTTGGCTACACATGAAAGGGAACCTTCGAGGGAGAGAAAGCCAGAGAGAAACCGACGCTGAGTCTAACCTTGGGTGTGCGGCTGTCATTCAGGCTGCCCGTTTTATCAGAAAGCTTGGCAATTTAGACTGGCAAAATCATATCACATTTCTGCATCTATACCAATTTCAATAAACAAAGGGTGTACTTGCCCATTTAAAACATCAAGCCAATAAACTAACTTTACTTTTCAAGTGATTTTTGCTTTGAAATTAGACAAATAAATTGTCATAGATGACATGAAAACCCCATGCAATCTACACAAATATTTATGATTAAATGCTTTAACACTTCTGTTTTGGTGCCATCAAGTGTATTCCAGTAAATCTGGCAAAATGTTACTTAATGATGTAACGGCAATGCTAACAGGTAAATAAAACAGTCACTGCCAATTTATTTTATAGACTCCAAATGCCAATGCCCAGATATACATGCAAGACAGCCTCTCTAAATTCAAACTCCTTCATGCATTTCTAACTGCTCCATAAAGTAAAGGAGATTCAATGACCTACTAAAAAGAAAATCTAGATGACACTCGTAGAGTGAGAACAGTTATAAAATATATAACTTCATAATTTAGTTATATCCAATTGACACAAACACTGTCTTGATTCCAACCTGGCTTTCCAGAACATTCCAGAAAGAACTGAGGCACCAAGAAATCAATGTAACAAAGTGCCATACAGAGAGGGGACAAGCAGCAAAGTTGACTGAGGAAAGAATTGTTTCATGTTATTTTTTCATGAGAAAATGTGTGATGGCTTTTCACTTCAAAGTGAAATATCTCTGAAGACATAACAGTGGTATTTCATGAAGATACCAATTCTCTAATAGTTATTGAGTTTTAAACATGGTTCTCAAGGTGTCTAGGTCAGATAATCGCTCATGACTTGGTGGTCACTTAAAATGTTTCAACTTCATTACAATCTTCACAATAATTATTACAAGTTATTTTTCCAAAGCAATATTGGGAGATGAATCAAGAATCCCATAATCCCCAAACCATAGTCCATCTTTCATTTGTTCTTTAACATTTATTTGTAGAACACTTCATGCTGAGGTACGTTTACCTGGTGATAATTTTCTTAAGCTCTTATTCATCTCAAATTTACCACATTAAAATGTCTAATCATGCCAACTTGAAATCAACTAACATTTGGAAGACAGCAGTTGTCAACAATCAGCACTTTTGAGAAACCATTTCTTGAATCACATTTTACCTTATTTTGGGGTACCTATGAACAGACTCTGGGCCTTGCTCATGCTAGAAATGTATTCTACCACTGAGCCATATCTCAGCTCTGACATTTTTCATTCTATCTAATCTGCTATCTCCACATCTCCTTTCCCCCACACAGTCCTTTCTTCAGCCTTCTATTAAAGGAAGCCCTTTTGTTTTTAACCCAGCCAACTCTTCTCTACTCCAGATCTGTCTGGTTCCAATTTTATCCAGGATCAAGAATGTGGGCTGACCAAACCAGCGGGGCAAGGGGCACCTAGGAGCCCAGCTTAAAAAGAATGCTTTCGGACGGTGGAATGTTGTTTAGCAAATATTGATATCTAAGAAACAGAAAGGAAAACTAACCTAGGAATTAAAGATATAGAAACAGAACCAGCAGAATGATACCAGGGTAGAAAGAATAATTCCTGATACACGTTCTTGCCGACATCACCGATGTCTTTACAATCTAGAGATGGTTCCCAATGACCTCTTAAATCAAACCAGTGCTTCTAAACCATCAGTTTTATGGCACCCCATTCTGATTGACCGTTCCACCTCATATTTTCTACCCTCAGCAAGCAAACCAGTTGCTGTCATCACCTCCGACCTCAAAGATCGCATTCCTCCTCCACCAGAATTGACTGAGGACAGCATGTCTCCTGCCTCCCAACCTAGAGTTCCCAGCACTTGCAGATGGATCACTGTACCTTCCTAGCTGATAACAACCCAGCCATTCTTTTACCTGCATTTGAAAACATTTTTATTTATTTATTGGGGGTGGGGGCACTGCAAACAGAATGACAGATACTTATGAAAATTTTGCACCGGGCTTTAAGAGGGTGTTGGGGAACCGAACCCTGGCCATTGGGCTTTAGAAGCAAGTATCTGTAACCACTGAACTATCTTCCCCGTCTGCTCACTTGCCCTTCTGTCTGTCGAGGAGGCCTGTTTGTGTTGTTTCCATCAGCTATAAATGAGGCCAGGATCAGAGATCTGATTCTGGTGTGTGTCAACAGGACAAGGTTATTTCTCAGGCATTGTCCTTCAGGGCCCAGCTCGGGCACTGTCTCCTGGGGAAGACTGTCCACCCTTCCCCCCCCCTTCTAGGAAAGGCAACTCTTCTGCACAATCACACTGCCTTTGGCTGTGGCCTTTATCTTGAAGCTGCTTCCCCAGCCACACCCTCCTGGAGATGTGGGACTATGCATTATTCATTTTGATGCCATAAGTGCCCACCTCCATGTCTGGGAATAAATTCTTGCAGGATGAATAAATAAGAAAAGAAATATATTATCCCTAGTGGACTGAGCACTAATGTATGGATGAGTAAGTGGGAAAATAAATATCCGAAGGAAAAAGAGCTCAAGGCGATGCTATAGGTAGTGAGGCTCAGTGTCTTTGAACTTATGGCCCAATATACACAATCATGTATTTATTAGTCCCCAGATAGTAGCTGTGAATGGTCGACTGTTGACTATCCTTCTGAAATGATCTGTTTTGCATCCTCTGTACACAGTATGTGGTGGGAACTCAACCAGGAGATGTGCGAGTCAGAGGGATACTGGCACAGGACTTTCATTCCTGGGGTACTGGGAAAACTGGGGCACACTAATCGTTCCAGAAAACCCTGGGGAATGTGAATAAGTCCACTTCCATGAGCAGAGCACACTCTGGACATGGGCAGTTGAGTGTTTTATACTGAGTAAATCAGGACATTAGAAAAATGCGAAATAAATTATGTAGCAAAGCACGGCAAACAAATATTTTCCTTAGAAACTCATTTGGCAATTATGAGAAAATCGTCCTGTAGCTGATTAATAGATTTTTCTCGGATGGCCTTAAAAGGGGAGTACCCAACTGAAAGACAAAACATTAAAGAAAACAAATCTTATGAATTTCTGTAAGAGAATTTATTGAGAACGTAATTCACTGAAGGAAATTCACGTCACCCGTTGCCCTGAAGGTTAGTTTTCTGTTTCACTACATGTTTAATAATTACGATCGTCTTTTTGCAGAGAGCAGGAATATTTATTAGGAAAAAAAAATCCCTTCAGGAAGTTGGGTTACTAGCTAGGGGTTTCATGGCAGGGAAGGAAACATTTCCAGGTAAAATGTCAAATTTCTACCTATTTGGGAAGTAATTTTATTCCAGATGAGCTATCTGCTCTTTCTGGGCCAATGCCCCATGCTAATAAGCTCACATCACCCCATAGTTTAATAACTGTAATTCACATTACAAATTTTACCTCAATATTAAAAAACGTAAAGCAATACTCAGCAGCAGTGCTTAGGAAAAAATAGGAATGCCCAAATATACCAGGCATATCTTTATGTCTGAACACAGAAGTGAAGACACAGAAAGTTCCAGGAGCTGCACTGACCATGACCAGAAGTAGAGAGGTATGGACATCACCATGGAGAAGAATGACAACTCTTCCAAAAGGAACAGGCAAGGGGTGTGGAGAGAGAAATGACCCCACCGTGAGCACTAGGCAGCCTTTCCAGCGGATGTCCACGTACATCCTTAATCCCACCAAAGGACGAGAGAACCATGGCACAGTCATTGGGGAAGAGATTTAAAAAATGATAAAAGTATTGGAAAATAATTGTGATGGACAAGCAGCAGAAACCGAGATACACTGACAGGGCGGTGTTAAGACCTCAGCTTTCAAATACAATGAAAAGGTCTTACTTGAAGATAGCAAGGCCAGTTCATATTCATGGAAGAAAAAAAATACAGCTTCGACCAATGCATGCATTATTTAAGTTGGATAAAAGAATTTCCTGACAGGGAAGGCTGTTAAATATTGCAGTGGGTTTTGATAGCTCCCTCACGGGAGGCTTTTAAAGATAGGACTGACTCACAAGTTTAGCTCTGCCCAAAGGCAAAAGAACAGATTCTGACCTGGGGTCTCTGATAATACTATGATTTATTTGGCAATTGAACTATGTGGAAAATATTCTTCTTGATGGTTTTCCCTATTTCTTTTTAAGGGTGTAATCTCAAGAAGAAAGGTGGTGCCAGGGAAACCCATCAATGCGCTCAGAAGTGACAGCAAGTAGCAGAATGTTCAGCACTGAGTGAGACATCTCTATCAGCCCTGTAAGACTCAGGGACCTTCTGGGAAAGTGGGAGAACAAAGGGAAGAGCCAAGGGTGGGGTGGGGGGTCACTTTGGAACGTGTCTTCCAGACACAGAGTGGTCACTGCATCCATGATCTCACAGCGACCTACATGTGGTCATGGACAATGGAGAAGGGTGTGAGGAGACATCACAACAAAAGAGGGAATATTTGGAAAAGAGAAAGGCTTCCTTGAAAAAGGGATGGGGAGTGGGAACCAAAAATGAGAGGGAATTACGATCAAAATACATTATGTATATGTGTGAAAATTGCCAATAAAAACTTTGCTTGTTTTCTTCAAGAATCAAGGAAGTAATGAGGTGAGCAAGGACGGGGCATATGGAAAGATAACAAAAGAGAATAAGAGCTGAACTTCTAAGAAATGAAATCAAGGCAGCTTCAGTCCTTCAAAGTCCTTCCCAGTCTACTCCAAAGTCACTGGGAAAACGAGAGGGCTCAGCTATGACCAGGCAGGCCAGTGCCTTGTATCTTGTTATTTAAGCTAAGTCAGGAAAGTAGTACACAGTGTGTGTGTGTGTGTGTGTGTGTGTGTGTGTGTGTGTGTGTGACCATTACTCCTCCTCCAAGGAATGCTCTGATAATATTAGCTAACGTGAAGTTGCCCAGTGGAGACTGAATAATTTAATTACTTCAGAGTAACATCCTCTTAGTCTGAAATGAATTGATTACATGAAATGAACTGATTACCAATCCTGTGCAACCCAAAAGACAAAATCAAGGTCAGTAAAATACAATTGTCTCTTCCTTTAAAAAGAAAACCTTCAAAACCTTACATATATATATGCTTTGGGATTCTGGTTTCCAACAGGATGAACAGAAAGCTGAATAGTGACAGACATGTGGTTCTTCTAGCTAAGCCCTTCTGCCTTTAATTCTGTTGGAAACGAGGCATTAAAATAATTTGTAAATATTCTGTGATACTAAAATGAGTGTTAACTGGAGACATTAAGGGCCCTTATCCTTTGCCTCCTCCATTACATGTCTGGGCCAAAAACAGTCCTGGGAGGGCAAAGAGAATGATTTTTCCCAAGAGGTAGATTCTTATTTTAAAACAACCTGTTTTATTAAATCTTCCTTTCCAAAAAGTATTCCAACTGAAGTATAACAATCACTTAAAATTTTTTTAAAAGTTCAGAAATGCTGTTTGTGATGAGCCAGATCCAGCTCATCGTGTCTTTTAAATAAACAGTGAGATGGGAATTCCACATGTTTTTCAATGAAAATAAACAAGTTATATAAAATAATATTTCCCTTTCCTTCCTTCCTTTTCCTTCCTCCCTCTCTCCCTGACAGGGTTACACCAAGTTGGCCTCAAACTTAATATGCAGTCCAAGCTGGCCTTGAAGTCATAGTGATCCTCCTGCCTCCGCCTCCTGAATGCTAGAATTACAGGATGCACCACCACGCCTAGCTCTTATTTCTTATGCATCTAGGTGATTAAATATAGTGAGGACTACAAAATCAAGTGACAGTCCATTGTGCATATCAGAGGCTAGTTTTATTAAGAACTTAATATAAATCCTATAAGTTAGTAGTGTCATGGTATGAGACACAGAGCATGGACGTCCACAGCACTCAGAATACACTGCAGGAAAGAATCTTTTGATGAATCAGCTTGAAGCAAAGATAAGAGTTTAGCAAAAAACAAACAAACAAACAAACAAAAGCAGCTTTATATATATTTATTAAGGGCGTGTGTAGAAGACAGGAGAGAGGAAGAAGAGGAGGGAAATGAGAGCATGGGGGAGGGTAGCTCCTTTGGTGCCCTGGACAGGATTAGGGGATGCTAAAAGAAACCACGGGTCACAAACATCGATAATCCTTACTAGACTGTGTCACAAGGGAGCTAAGACTGGTGTTGTGTCTGTGAACAAAGTCCTTAATCTTGTTCTTAAGAGTCTCAGAAAGTTACAAGTTTATAGCTGGGGAAGGAAGAAAGATTTAAAGGTCACATACCTTTGGGCCTTAAGCATGGTTCATTGCTATTTTAACATTCTAATTTGAAATATCTCTGTATAAAATGAATCCTGTCTGCATGGCAAATGTTGTGAATTGTGCTGAGATTCTTGACTCTTAAACTGGTAAGAGATTTTAACCAGATTCTAGAGGAGGGGTTTATTTCCCCTTTCATGCCCACTTAATATTTCTTGTCTTTCTGGCACGTCCTAATAATAGCCAATGGCAAAACAGACCATCTGAGTATTTCTAGAAGATCATGGCAAAATATTTAGTTCTCAAACATCTTCGAAGTATATCATTCCTATATGATTTATTTGACTGTTTATTAACAGCTTCCATACATGCATTGTGGGGAGTCATTATCGTGCCATAAACTGTGTCAACATTTGTTTTGAAGGTCTCTGTCCTTCCCCCTACTAACCAATGCTAAGTTCTTATTTCTCTGCCTTGCTACCGTTAGGAACCTCTCCTTTTCATCAAGCTAATGACCTTCCTCTGTCTACAAATAGACACTATAAGATCCAGCCTACCCAGGTCTTATTTCTTAAACTTGAAATGGCTGACGATGAAAATTCACAGTCTACATAAATAAGAATTGCTGCTGGACTGGTTAGCCAAAGACGGGTAAGAGAACCTTGCATTCTAAGCACGGCCTGGCCCGACCTAAGGCAGGAGCCCCACCATTCGTTGCTGGGTCATCCAAAAATGGGTAAGGGAGGCCTGAATGCTGAAGGACCAAGTCGACCTAAGACAAAGCAGAGACGATAGGGTCTCTGTATCCAAGACGGGTAAGACTTGTTTCCAGGGTTCCAACCTAAGACAGGCACAGTCCCATTTGCCATTTAAAAAATTATAAGAAAGGGGGACCTGTGGGGAGCTATTATCGTGCCATAAACTGCGTCAAGATTTGTTTTGAAGGTCTCTGTCCTTCCCCCTACAATGCTAAGTTCTTATTTCTCTGCCAAACTTTCTCCCGCCTGCAGGCTTTCCTCCTAGAGATCACATGACCCTTGCTGTGACCAAGTTATCTAGCAACCTGGTTATGCTAATTCCTAGTAACTGCCCATGCTTCTCCTGTGAAAAAGTTACTTAAGTGCCGCTTGCCTGGGAAATAAAATGAGTTTGATCGGAATAGCGACTTGCTCCACTCTCTCGCGTCTCTTGTCCTCCCATTCTCACCCTTTCTCTAGGGCCCTCACTGTGACCGACCCGTGGGCGGGTAGGACAATGCATCTGTATGATCTTTAAAGTCACTAGACTGAATATTAGTAAAATATTACTAAAATTATTGAATTCCTTCTTCTTTTTTTTTTTTTTTGAGGCAGGGTCTCATTCTGGCCAAGACTGACCCAGAACTCACTGTGTAGCCCAGCTTGGCCTGGATCCTTCACAAGGATTCTCCATCTCAGTCTACAGAGCGTTAAGATTCAAAGAAGGTACAACCACACCAGCTAAAATTTTAATTCATTCACTTTTCTCTTTTTTCTTTTCTTATCATTTCCTTTCTCTTCTTTCTCTCTCTCTCTCATTTTTTTTCCTTTTTGCAATATAACTAACTTTTCATGTTCAAAGGCCATGGTGCCCTTAAGGGTAAGTACAGGGCCTCATTCACCTTTGTGTAATGAGGGTCCAAACCATGATACAGAATGAGCTCAGCACAGAACCAACTGTAGTCTTCAGCTCTCTCTTCATTCCTTCTCCTCAGATTTGCTTTCTTGAAACACAGCTTCTACCACATCCTCTTTTCCTCCCCAAACTCAATACACACCTTTCTCTTTGGCACTTAGGAGTGTGCAACGTGACCTCAAATTATGCCCCGTTCCTCTCCAGCGAGTCTCCTGTGTTCTAATCAACTAGACGTCCCTCCCGTGTTCCCTTGATAGTTGCCATCTTTTCTCACCTCCAGAACTTTCTCTTGCCGCTCTCCCTACCCAGAGACCCCACCTCTACAGACTTGTAACTGGGCTGTGCCACGTTCCTTTATGGATTTGAAAGAAAATGGGAACAAATGAACAGCATACACTTAAAATAAACTATGCAGACATCAAAGAGAAAAGAAGAGAGAAATTGTGTCTACAATCATGCTCCCTGCTCCTGCCCACTCTGTGACTCAATTGATTGGTGTGATTTCACCTTGAGGACTTATGTGCCCCATGTGACTCAGTGGCAGGGTAGCAAACGGAGCCGAGAGGGTAAAGTGTGTTCGCTTTGGGAACAATCATAAGAGCTTAAATACCTCCCCTCAATTCCAGGGGGGTTAGTTCACTGAACTTGAAAAACTCATGGCAGTCACGTGACATGCCACCTTCAAAAATACCTGCTTTGGATACAGACATACAAAACCAAAGCGTGATTCTAACTCCCAGCAATCTGATCATTTATAAACTGCTTTTAAGGAGGAGAGAGGGGATTGCAAGTTGAAGGAGAGAGAGAGAGAGAGAGAGAGAGAGAGAGAGAGAGAGAGAGAGAGAGACTGGACTCATAGGTGATGCAGCTCTAATCTGACTGCACAGTAGAAACCAATATTGTCTTGAACTTTAATGACACCCAGTCACGTGAGGCTCTAGTCTCATGGGCATTTCTAAGGACTCCCAGGTCCAGGAGATGGTGGCCCCGGGAAGCATGGTTGAGTATCAGGAAATCAAGCCTCAGCCTCCCTCCCACACTCCTTTCTCAGCTGCCTCAGGGCTTTGCCTTCCCATTCTCCCTTTATCTAAATCCTCCCGAATTTCCCTCTTTGAAAACCATTTAGACAAGCCTTTCTCAGCCCTGACTACTAGCATCAGCTAGGGAGTTCTTCCTTCTTGTTCTTCTTCTTCCAAACCAATTAAATGAAGACCTCTGGGGGTAGGTCAGAAACCTGTGCATTTTTAAGTGCTCAATGATTCATTGAAGAAGCTCAACACTGCTGCTTTCCCTCACCATGAAAACTCCCAGATCTGATCTCAGCCAGAGCTTCTCACCCGAACTCCCAAGTGTTCTCTCTGGATCCCAACTTGTCTCCAGGTTGGCGCATCCAAAACAGCCCTCTGGATGTCCACCTGCCCAACCCAAGCCTGGTCCTCTACCAGGCTCCCTATCTTGGTAAACAGCCCCATTCTCCACCTTTTGTCCTAGACCAGAAGGCTAATGAGCTTTGCAGTGGTCCTGTCGTCTCCCTGTTCTTCCCACCCAGTCCATGAGAAATCCTGACTTCTCAACATCGCCCACCTCAATCCCCTTCTTAGAACGTCCATTGCCGTCAGCCTCAGCTGACTCCAGACTGCCCTCTCGGCCCTGTCCCGTCTACTCTTCACATTGTCTCAGACCTTAAAGCTTCCCACCCACAGAAAATGCAAACTCCTCACCATGGGTCCACCGCTTTCCATCCTTGGTCCTTGAATACTGTAACTAAATCTGCCATTTCCAGAACCTTGAGTTTTCCATTCTGCAAAACCGTGAGAAACAGATGTCTGCTACTTAAATCACTCTGCCTATGTAGGTTACATTATCTGAACTGCCTAAGGCATTGATAAGATGAAAAAAATCAGTCAACAGTCTCTTGGGTAGAGAGCTCTATGACATACCCCAAAGCTCTGTAACTATGCATCTTTTAAGATGACCAACGTTTTTATTAATAATTTGAATGAAGTTTTTATATTTAATAGTGACAGGCCAAAAGAAGTGATAACTAGCTTATATGCTCAAAAATGTGATTTCAAAAAATTGTTATAGATGATCATTATGGGCTGTGATGTTAATATTGACTCTCAATTTGACAGGATCAAATCACCTAGGAGACAAATCCGTATGTCTGTGAGGGAGATTTGAAATTGGGCTAAGTGAGGTAAGAAGTCCCACCAACAGTGTGAACACCATTCCCTGGGTTGGAGTCCCAGAATGAATAACCAGGATAATGTGAGCTGGACATCGTCATTCACCTCTCTCTGCTTCCTGAGTGAGGATGTATTGTTGCCAGCTGCCAAGACTTCCCCTGCCATAATGAACTGTAACCTTGAACTATGACTGAAGATAAACCCTTCCCCTTTGTTGCAGTCAGCTTTCTAGTTGCTGCGCAGAAAGAACCCAAACAAAAGCAGCTTGTGGAGGAATGGGTTTATTTGGCTTATAGACTCGAGGGGAGACTCCATCCTGGCAGGGAAGATGATGGCACGAGCAGACGGGTGGACATCACCTCTGCCACAGCACTGCAAACAGCGGCAGGAAGGTGTGCCAAACACTGGCAAGGGGAAGCTGGCTTATAACCCCCATAAACCAGCCCCCAACAACACAGCTCCAGCGAGGTTGTAAAACCCAAACTGCTATCAGCTGAGGATCGATCAATCAGAACACATTCGTTTGTTTGTGGGGACACCAGGATCAAACCGTGACACCCTTCCTTAAGTTGCTTTGGTTAAGTATTTTTTCACAGCGATGAGAAAAGTAAATAATCATGCTCCAAGCAAATTTACTGAGATGAACACAAATCCATGTATTTAGTTGCTTAAAAGCTTTAGCCCAGGTAAAAGAAATGATGCAAAGCCTGTCTTAACAGCAGGTTGAATGAGGGGGGAAAAAAAGATTCAAAGAGTTTTTTTTTTTCTTTCTACAAGTTCAATGAGCCATTGGTAACACAGCTGTTGCCAAAATTAATAGGAACATTAGACAGCATGAAAAAAATGCTGGAGACAGGGACAGAAGAACACAATCCTTCCATGCAGCCACAAGGGAAGCATACTGTTCTCTTCCATGTATCCTAATTACAAGACTCTTTGGGAAATGATCTCTAAATATGTCATGGTGAATGACTGACTAGTCTAGAAACTATGTCTAAAAGGCCTGCAAACCCCATTAGTAATAATCATTTATATGAATATGTATTTATATAAACCATATGAGCATGAGGAAGAGACAGGTGCCATTAACCCCCTTTGACAATTGGGGAAACCAAGGCAGAGGAAGGTCATGTATTCAACTGAAAGTTACACATCCAGTAAGTGGTGTGGTTTGATTCCTGAGCTCACATCATAAAAAAGCATCTTTAAAACTTAGTAAGGTTTAATGTAAAAAAAAATTTAAAAACTCAAATAGTGGGCATCGTGTGCTCTTTTTAGGTCCAGGACCTAAAACTAAAACATCAGCAGGAAGTTACCAGGACCAAGCTCATTTTCAATGTATAGGAGAACTGAAGAAGTTCTCTAACCACAAAGTCCTGGCCAAGAGCAAATCTTCCTGTGAACACAGGCCTGCCATCTGCCAGTGCATGCTGCCCAGAAAACAGATTTTTGTAGGGGTCCAAGGGTCTCTTTTTACTCTCAGTATTATCCTTCAACAATATATTATATTTCCTTTTCTATCTAAATACCCATTTCAAATTCACAGCAAAGAACACCAAGTGATAATTTTCATAACTCTTCAAAAGGTATGTTGGTTAGTCACATTTGAAAGGCATAGCACTTTAGGCATAGCACTTGTGTGGAATTCAATTGTAAAACAAATAAGGAATGTTGTGGCTTTCTTGTCAACTCTGAGTACACAGCTGCCTGATAGACATAAATGATCTCATGATTACAGTTTTGTTTACCTCTTGGTCCTCCAGTTTTGAGTTCTTTCAGAAAAAGGCAAGCTTTCCCTAAAGATGGCCTCAGCTTGTTCACAAGAGGATCTTTACTTTCCAAACACCACTTGTACCAAAGGAAACATTCTTCACCCTCTACTGAAGATATGAACTAAACAATGGCCAAGATGTACAAGAACAGAAAGAAAAATCTTATAAAATTAAGTACTGAAAGAGCCCCACACTGATTATAATGAACACGTCAAATTTTTAAATACCGTGAAAGGATATTAAAATAAATGAGAATATCCACAATCCATCTTATATGTCCACACTGTCTAAAGGTTTAGCCTAGTAGAAGCTATTTTATGTGCTAGTTTTGCAATTATATACACAGTTTAAGTATATCTTAACTGTTTAATCTACTGTTATTAAAATAAGCTAAACATTTATTCAAATGTTCTTACATGTCTCTACATTTTCATATTACTGACATATATGTGAACAGGTTAACATCAAGTTTAGCAGTTAAAAGAACAGGAAAAATCCTGGGGGCTGGTGGGATAGCTCAGTTGGTAAAATGTTTGCCATGACCTGAGTTCAATCCCCAGAACCCACATAAAAAGGTAGTGTGGTAGCTTGAATAATGTCCCCCAATAGACTCAAAAGTTTATTATAATTGTAAATTGTCTCCAGCCAATTCTGGCTGGAGGAGGTGTGTCACCTTGGCCAGATCCTAGGGTTCAGCCCTAAGGTGTTTCTGGGGTGGGTCTGAAATTCTAGCTATACATATGCAAAAAGCAGTCTGAGCTCAAGCCTGGAGTTTTCTTTTGTTAGATTGGAGTGTGCTTGCTTGAGGTGCTGTTGGTGGGCTTCTGTCTCTGTCTCTGCTTGGATATGTGAAAGGGAGCCAGCCTTTTTCCTTAACTTCCCCTGGGTCTGTTACTTCAATAAATACTTTCCTCCCCAAATTGTGCCTGGTTTGGAGATTCATCCCAGTGGCATGGCTGACTATGACAGGTACGAACGTGGTATACTGGTAATCCCAGAGCTAGGAAAGCGTAAATGAGCAGATTCTTGGGTCTTGCTGGCTAACAAGTATAGCCTAATTGGCAATCTCCAGGCCAATGAGAGACCCTGTCTCAAAAAAGTAGAGTTTCTCAGGAACAACACTCACACTATATATACTCTGGCTTCACACATCAATGGCGGGGAAGGCAGGGCAGCAGGAGTGAGGCAACTAATCACATCTGTAGTCAGGAAGCAGAGAGGGAGGAATGTGAATGCTCCGCTAGCTTCCTCCTTTTTATTTTCAGTCTTGGATCCCAGCCCATGGGATGGTACCACCCATAATTAGGGTGGGTCTTCTCACCTCAATTAACTTAGCCTAATGTGAAACACCTTCACAAACAGGACAAGGGATTTGTCTCTTATGCATGATTCCAGATCCAATCAAGTTGCCAGTGGATATTAACCATCACAGACTCTAATGTGTCAATATTTCAATTGCTGGAATGTGTGAATCTGTTCCTTTGCACGGCAAAAGGGAGTTGACACATGGATAGATTATCCTACATTATCAGGGAGGGTGGGCTCATTGCAATCACAGGACTCTAAAATCAAAGGACGTTTCAGCCTAGTTCAGAGTGGAGGGAAATGTGATTAAGGAAGAATGTTCAAAGACATGCAATTTTGCTGGCTTTGAAGATTGAAGAACTGTGCTGTAAGCCAAAGAATACTTCTTCCAGATGCTGGAAAAAGCAAAGAAAGAGTTTCTCCTACAGCCACTGGAAAACCCATGCCAGACATCTGACCTACAAAACTGTAAGTTAATAAATGTGTTGTTTTAAGCCTTTCAGCTTGCTGTAATTTGTTACAGCAGCCAGAGGAAACTAATACACCATGCTTACCAATGGCCAACCTTCTCATCTGGCCAGTCTGAGGTCCAATGCCATGTGCACATTATATTTGCGAAACCCTTCCCACCCCTCCTAGGGTTATACGAGGATAACTTTAGAATGGCATACAGCCTGAAGGTTCCTGAAAGCCCATACAAAAATAACAATGCCCAAACTTTGAACACGCTGAATTTCACTGTTTACTTTTACTCATTCTTTGAACTCCATTTATTTCCAAGTGAAACAAAATTGACTTTGAATAAATTTTACAGTCTTCTTGCAACAGCTGGTTGGAGTTTTCAAAAAGCATCTTGTCAGAATTATGTATTTTCCCCCTTAAGACATATTCCACCCACAAAGTCATACCAGAAGCCCTGGTAATCATGGAAGATAGCAACATGAACACAGATCCCTTCGGTTTCCCTTTGGCAATAAGCTCCATAGAGGAAGATCTGAATATATCAAGCACCTTAAGAGGAAGGCTGAGGAAACCTGCATGAAGCCTGGCCACCTCAAGAGCACAGAGGGCAAGCAGCCATGAACGAGCATCTAGTGCTTCTCGTGCTGAACAATGAATTCCAGACCATCGCACGGTGGCAAAGACTTGAAAGAAGCAAACAAAGCAAAACTCAATCCAAGCTTTAACAGATTCCTTCCGTGCCCATTTCTAGCATCGCCTGGCACGATGGGGAAAAGGGGTTGCCCTTAAGGAGGATGGAAAAGAAAACTGAAGAGAAACCAAAAAGTTAAGCTGTAAACCAGTAGACAAAAAACTGTGCCCAAAGCAGCCTGAGGACTCACATTCCCTGTCTAATATAAATACCGAGGCTGCCCTCATTGAATTGTCAACATCACATAATTAGCAGGTGACAATCATGACATCACAGTTTAGCACACTGCCACAGCGGAGGGATGGGAACTGCTCTGGTGAATTGCCCATCACTAGCTACATCTGTGCTGGTCTTCAAAACAACAGTGGGGAAGAAAAGAGAGGAATGTTTAGTATGCAGGCTAACACAGAGAGAATAAAGTCTGGCCCATCAGGATTGGGGGTTTTGCCCCCACCCATTTCTTCTTTGTTTTTGTGTAGATAATTGAGTCTTTGGATGTTGCCTTCCTAAGTAAACAAGATTCAGTAAAAGCACTTCATATAAACTGTACAATGGTTTTAAAAAAAACTTAATTTACATCACATGACTGTGTACATGAAACTTGGGCATTTACTTTTCAACTTCACAAACATTAATGACAAACCAACCCACTTAAAACCGATGCTTTTTTATTCTTCAATTTTTTTTAAAGTCCGACATAAATAAACAATAAAAAATACTTTCAAAAAGTCCTCAGCTTAGATGCCCCTCAGCACTAACCAGAGAAAGGGTTTCACCTACCAAGGATCCTCTCTCTCTCTCTCTCTCTCTCTCTCTCTCTCTCTCTCTCTCTCTCTCTCTCTTTCCTTTCTTTCTGTATTAGCACATTCACTCCAGGGACTAGAGGGTGCCCTATTCTTTTCTTAGTAAAATAAATCACATCTGAAATGCAGCCTAACCCAGGAGCTCCAGAGAATTGCAGAATTCTGAAGGCTGTTGGACATACTGGGCAGAAGTGCTCACATTTTCCTTGGGATGCCAGGTATGTCTTTCGAGTTATTAGAGACCACACTGAACGATTAAACTTGGAAGGGGATTTAGCAAGTATCAACTTCACTACTGCTTCTCAAACGAGAACTGAGACATCTTTTCTCTCCTCTTGCAATTACACCACAACCCCCCACCTTCATTATGTGGACTATTCCAGGGTGGTCCAGTTCCTCCTCTACTGCAGCAGGGGAAGGACAACAATGGAAGGCTATTGGTGCAGCCAACCAGCGGCACTGAAGATAATGGCCTCTCTGTGTAGTTGGCCATGTTCCTTTCCTCCCTAGCTCAGTACCTCATCTCCTCATCCTCACCCTGCTCTGTCTCTTGGTACCTCAGCCTCTCCTCTATCTCTACCTTACCTAGTCTATCTCTATCTATTACCCTTCTCTATCTTATACGTCATATCCAAATTCTTGGAGCAAACATGGACTTTGGAAAAAGCTCTCAAGTTCTCACTTCTGAAGATTATGAAAATCTTCCAGAGTTTAAAAATCAAAATAATGGCAAAAGCTGAGCTCAATCCCCAGAACCCACAAAAATGATATGTACAGTACCCTGCACTTGTAATCCCAGCACTGGGGAGGCAGAGAGGCAAACCCCTGGGGTTTGCTGGCCACCTAATCTAGCCTATCTAGTAAGTTTCAGGCCAGTAACAAATTCTGTTTCCAAAAGGTGGGTGTGGGTTGGAGAGATGCGCTTGTTTGCAAAGCCAGAGGGTCTGGGTTCAATTCCACAGAACCCATAGCCAGATGGCCAGATACACAAAGCGGTGCCTGCACCTGGAGCTTGTTTCTACTGGCAAGAGGCCCTGGCTGCCCATTCCTTTTCTCTCTTATTCTCTCTCTGTGTCTTTCTGCTTGGGAATAAATAATATATCTATATTTTATCAATGATGAATAGAAGAAAAGGGGGGAAAGGTGGATGGTATTCCTGAGGAATGACAGTTAAGGTTGACATGTATCCCTACACACAAGTACACACACACACACACACACACACACACACACACACACACACACAGTGGTCTAGTTTTTGCTTGCCCACTGCTATCTAAATCCCTTTATCTTGTTTATTTTCCTTCATAGTGCTTATAGTCTATTCCATATCTATCCATCCATGAAAATGACATTTGACCAGAAACCTGTTTTGTTGTTTATGGACTATCTCTCCCACTTTAATGAGAGAATCCATATTTGTTTGAGGGCTTCCTGTGTGCCAAGAGCTCAGCGTGGCACACAGGAAGCCCTCAAATAATTTTTGTTGACAGAATAAACATCCTGTTTGTGACTGGGGTCAGGGATGAAATAGATTTGTAATAGAGACTATTCCAAAACTCCAAATATGTGATTGCCATATTTATATGAACTACTTTATTCAGTGAAGTCAAACTAATAATTTTAAAGCTATTTGCACTATGAACAAATGTTATTGTTTGTTATTGCACTTAATTTGTTAGAAACACCTTGTTTCTATATTCAAATCAGGCAAGGCACAATCATGTGTTCAGCAACTACTAGTCAATCAGGAAATAATCTGTGTGTTTCAACACATGTATATTTATTTAATAATGCTAAAATATTCTATTTTTCAGGTTATTCTTAATTTCTTAATATGAAAACTCGAAATGTCTTAGCAATATGGTGGATACTTTCAAGATGTAGAAACTATAGCCTACAGACATTGAAACTATAGGATAGCATTAAAGCTAACTTATAGAGTTCGAAATAAGAGATATTTTGCTAGTCTGTATTATAGACTAAATTGGAGATGTTTAGGTCAGCCTGGCTGTACTATGATTTACAGTGGGCTTACAGGAAAGGTTTTCTTCAACACAAAAGGTTGACTTCACTGTTCCTATTCACCTCTCCTTTCTTCCCTCTCACTATAATAGCTTCCACTACAAAATGACTTACAGCAGGAAAAATACTCAGTGTGAAGAGTAACAATATATTTTAATTGTCCAGCAATTAGGACAATTTTATTATTCCCTTAAAATGATGATACCCTGCAGATATGTTAATAGATAAAGAATGAATTTTTGGTCACAAAGGAGGAAGGTAGCTTTTAGCAGTTTTTGAAAGCTTTTCCAAAACAGTCCTAAAAAAGAAATTCTCCTGAAATGCCAAATGTCAAGGAGAAACCAATGAGATCAGATACCACCATTTGCTGGAAGCCTCTGCTAGACTCCTACACATCTAGGCAGGGTCTTTTCGTTTCTATAAAATGATGACACTTGTGAGACCACAGAGAACAGGCTGACAGATTGTCTCCATTAGCAAGGCTAACAGGGAGGCTTGTTTGTTTTTAATAGCTTATGTCATTCTTTGTGCTTGAATCTGTTACCTGGGATCTAGCAGAAGGGAGCCTGGAGTGTGTTAGCCAACAATCCTTGGCAATGGATGGAAGCCACTCACATGAGTCCGTGGGCCGCACAAAGGTGGGAGACCTCGGGGAACCCCATCAGTGATCCCTCAGAAATCCCTTCTGCAGGATGTCTACACGGTCAGAGCGAATGATCTGCTCCGGGCTTCCCAGCCACTGTGTCTGTTCAACTCTTCTCCTACGTCCATCAGCGACAGCAGAGGACATCACGCACGCACTATCCACACAGACCTGACCTTCCACACCTGAAGGTAGGCAGATGCTCATGGGATCCAGACCACTTCACTCCCCTAAGCCCCACACTCGGAGAGTGCTTCACATTAACCAGTGTGATAATATTCTGAAGAGAACTAAACCCTATGACCTTCACATGAGTCCACAGCAACCACTAATTAACCAAGAGTCAGTAAAAGGAGACACCGATTAGAGGACGAAGAAGAGAGAGGTGAAGAGATTCCTGACTTCCTAATTGCCTGAGATAGGAGTGTTTTGTTGGTCTTTGCACACTGGCTAGGTGTGTGGGACGCCAGCATCAAGCCTGTGCCCTAGGGAACAAAATCCAAATTATACCCTGAGAAACATCGCCTACGACTCAAAGAGCCGGTGGACAAGATTCTACTTGTGAGTGATTATCTGTGAGATAAAGGGTTTTATTTCCTGCCTCGAATTCTGGGCGCCTCTTCGTAGTTTGCAAGTCATGGTGTTACAAGACCGCAGGAATAATGACCGCCTTCTTCCTAAGGTCTTGCGAATAAGATCAAAAGTTACTGGCTTCTCGGAATGAAGCTTCATTCAAAGGAATAAATTATAACAAGAATTTCAAGACTGCCTTCCTTGTCGTTTAAGATCATTATCTATAAAGGTTATTCTTTCATTTTTCTCATTCATCCCACAAATATTTATTAGGCTCCTACCACAGGCCAAGCTCTGGGCTAAAGTCTGAGAATGAAATGATGGGCAGGGCAGATACAGCCTCTGCAATGGGAGAGCCCACACTGGGAGGAAGGACAATGGGGGGAAGAAATGGTAGTTTTCCACTCTGTCGTAGTCAGCCACATGCAGCTGGGATGAATCTCCAAACCAGGCACAGTTTATGGGAGGAAACGATTTATTCAAGCTACAGATCTAGGGGAAGTTCCATAAAAGTGAAAGAGGCTGGTCCTTTTTCACAAGTCCAAGCAGAGAGAAAAACCCATCACCAACACCACATACAGAAGAGCAAACAGGCAGGAGGGCAAAGGAGAGAATTTCTTCTCCTTTATATAGGCTTAAGGTGGGGTCTTACAACCCTATCCCAGACTCAACGGCTTCCTGAGTCTCTGGAATTTCCTTTCTGCACTGCCCACACAGGAAAGGATGTTTACTTCTAGCTTCTTTGAGCTTCTTACATCTTGCCCCCTACTGAGAGGCTGCCTTCCTGTAAACATCCTCAGAGACCCACCCAAGATTACTTGAAAGGTCAAGTTGACATCAAAACTTAACCATCACACACTCCAAACCTGCTATGTAGCTGAATATTCTAGACGAAGGGAGAAGTCCAAATATTTAAACATGTGCTGTAGTCTCAGCTAATCTCTTCAGCTGCGCAGGGTCAAGAAATAAAACTCTTGGGGGCTAGAGAGATGGCTCAGCAGTTCAAGGTGCTTGCTTGCAAAGCCCAAGCCAATTGGCCAACACACCTGATGCACTGTGCCAATCTCTTTTGGAGCGTGGACCTCAAAAGCGAGATCTTACTTGAGCTCATGAAAGAAATGGATCTTTTCTCTCTGGCTCTTGGGCTGCAAACAGCTCCACTCCTGGGTCTCTGGGCTGGTAAGATTATCTCTCTCACACCCTGGCAGCCTTCCAGGATGGGAAGGGATATATATATGATTTTCAAATCTCTTTGGAAGTGCATGCCTTTGCTTTTTAAAAAACCCCCTTTTCACATTTTTTTTGTGTCCAGGGCTCATTTTCGTTCTTCCACCTTCCACATAGGCTCCGGACAGAGATATTGAGTGGAGCAGGTGGGGTGAGCTGATATAGATGATGAGGGTGAGATTGTAACATTCCTCCCCTAAGAGCTGGTTCCCTGTCCGGCTACCTCAAAAAACTGTTTAATCTGGTCCCTCACAGATAGGCAACTTTTTAAGCTTAGCAATAACAAAGTAATAGGGTTTTATTAAAACCTTGTTATATAACCAAGAATCTGAATCTCCAAATAAAATATTATAGCATTATCAGATATAATAAAATTACCATTAAAAAGAAGTAAATGTGTTTGGAATTTTAAATAAAATTTTTACTTATTTGCAGGGAGAGGGAGAGAGAGAGAGAGAGAGAGAGAGAGCATGAGAGAATGAATGGGTGCACCAAGGCCCCTTGCCACGACAAATGAACTCCACACGCATGCACTTTGCGCATCTGGCTTTACGTGGTTACTCGGGAATTGAACCAGAGCCATCAGGCTCTGCAAGCAAGCACTTTTAACCGCTGAGCCATCTCTCCAGTCCAAGGGAGAATATCTTAGTGTCAGCCTCTTTTCTAAAATTCATTTCCACTTGGAACTTCAGAATGCAACATTATTTGGATCCAGGGTCTTTGTAGATGCAATTAGTTGAGCCATACCAGATCAAGGTGGGTCCTATCTCCAGCGACTGATGTCCTTATAAAAAAAGCCATGTGAAGACATAGAAATCTGAGCAAAGAAGGCCATGCGACATGAAGCCGGCTTGCCATGAAGCAGGTATGAAGCCAGAGAATGCTAAGCATTGTGTCACCCAGCAGACACCAGCAAGAAAGAAGAAAGGATTTTTCCCAGAGGCCTTCACGAAGAGCATGGCCCAGCCAACACTGTGTTCAGACTTTCAGTCTCCAGAACTATGAGAGAAGAAATTTCTGTGTTAAACTACTCCATTTGTGGTAATTTGTTATGGCAGCCTTAGGAAAATAATACAGTGTCATTAACTGCAAGGCATAATTGAAGAAAAGCAGTGTTCCCATAACCCTATGATTCTCAAACATGAACACAGCAGAGACACGAGGTACCAGGGCCAATTCCACTGAAGAACACAACTATCACATTGGCTTCATTACTCATACCATAAGCCATGGTGTGCACACATTCAGGTAGCTCTTTGTGCCCCAGACTAATTCAAGGTCAAAGCCAAACCCAACAACAACAGTGAAAGACTCTGTGTACGGACTGATTTTAATAGTCTGACCCCTAAGAAAGGATAGACTGTTCTCTAATCATTTCTGAAAACACACCCCTTATTGACACCAAAAAAAAAAAAAAAACGGTAATGAAAATGTACTTGGAGCCATAATTCACTGAAAATCTGACAAGGGAAAAAAAAAAGCCCACATGTAAAAATATCGAAACACCCAAAACCTTTAAGCTTTTCTGGCTTATTTAACAGCCACAGTTCAATAAATTCTAAATGAAAAGCTTTGTGCAAAAGTGGCCAACATTGGCAAACTAATTTCTTCCATATTCCCTGTATCAGTCTGTGTGCGCCTCAAGCTTTCAGCAAGGAGTGTTGAACACATGCTCTTTCCTTCTCCAATAATTTGGTGGCCACATCACAAAGGAAACGTTTTATCAATAGATCACTTGTAACTGACTTTTTCAATGGAATTGCGCAATCTCCTTGGTATTTTCAAAAAATTAGACATACTGGAAAAGGAAAGCATGCCCGTACACACACACACACACACACACACACACACACACACACACACACACACACACACAAAGTGTAAATTTCTGGGGCTACAGTTAAACAGTCACACTCTACTACACATAAAACAGCGTTGGCTTAAATAGCTCTTCTGAAGAGACTCTTACTGTCTCAAGTGGACTCTTTCCAAGCGTCTAAGTTGAAACACACTGTGGACCTCAAAATTCTCTCTCCGATGGTGGTATATTCAAGTGCCCCCAGAAGAAAGCAAGTATTTATCACAATGAGCAAGGTAACTCCCCCCCCATGCCACTTAAATCCATTCAGAAAAGGCTCTCTGCTGTGTCCACTAAGTCCTGGTGCAATAAAGCCAACAGCACCTCATGCCCATGTTTTGCTGTTAATTTCTGTCTCATGGAAACATTTTCCTTTAAAGATGTGGGGTTCTGTTTTCAGCAGGGCCACAGGGGACCGAGTGGGCAGAGGTCATGGTGAACCAGCGTGAGTAGTCAAGAAAAACTGTGGAGCCAGGCACACTCTTGTCCCCCCATCTGACCCCCAGGACCAATCTTTTCAAGGGTCACATTTTGTGTTTGTTTGTTGTTTATTTGTTTCCAGGGCCATCCCTGAAACAGGACAGATTCAAAATAAAATCAGAGGCTGAGACGGCTTCATGGGTAACAGCACTTGCCTGACCCACAGAACCAGTACAGTGTGGTCTCACAATCTGTAACCCCAGTTCTGTGGAAAGCAGAGACCAGAGAATTACAAAAATCAAACAAACAACAACAAACAAATCTAGGGCTGGGGAGATGGCTCAGCAGATCTAGGCACAGGCCCAGGATCTATTCTCCCAGAACCCACACAAACCCAGACGCAGAGTGGTGCATGAGTCTGGAGTTCCTTTGCAGGGGGCAAGAGATCCTGCATACCCACACACACACACATGCAAATACATAAAAATATCCTTTTATAAAACAGTTCAGCATGGAGAGACACTGTCTCAGGATAGCCAGTGTTCTCCTCTGGCTTCCCCATGCCTATGAACACATCTGCACATACATGTGCACACATGACACATACATGAACCATCACCACAGCTGCCACCATTCCCCACACATACTGCATATGCAAAAATGGATGGGTAAGGAACAAGCTTTGGGCAGGTGGTCCAGGCCTCCCACCTGCCCCTTAGCCTGGCATTGGGAAGGAATTGGCTTCACTTTCCTAAAGTGTGGATTCTGCATTGAGGCTGAAGGGAGACCAAATCTGTGAGGCATCTAACCACTGAGGTCTGTTACATTCAATAAATGCTAGTTTCTTTTTGCCTTTTTAAAGCTGCCCACCGCCCCTCCAGCTTGAACCTCACAGAAGTGCTAGCCAGTGAGAGAAACAGCACAAGGACTCGCCCCCTGACAGTTATTTGAGGGATTTTTCCCCACTTTTAAACATAAATGTCTGCAGTTATTCCAGGGCTGTTAGGTTCTGCCTTCAGTATATACAGATGCTGAGCCTGCGAGTTAAAAATTATCACTTCAAAATCGCTTCCTTTGGGATAAATAGATTTTTCCCTGTTACTAAGGATGCTGTAGCTTACTGTAGGCTGAGTACAGTGAGCCCTGGCAGAGAACAGCACTCCCTACACAGAACACAATAAAAGCTGGGCATGGTGGTGCACACCTTTAACCCCAGCATTGGGAGGCAGAGAGGTAGGAGGACCTCTGATTTCTAGGCCAGCCTAGGCTAGGTGGGACCCTGCTGGGGGAGGAGAGGACAGAGCCTGCCAGTCACCTGATACTTTAAAGGTCCCATGGCCTGAGAACTGGAACTGAGTTCAGTAGTTAGGAGTTAGTAACTCTCACAGTTATGGAAAAGGACAGGCTTTGGGGGCTAGATTCAAACTCAGAATGTTTTGTCAAATCAGGGGGGTGTGATGGTACCTATTTCTCTATGGTTTTCTCCCATTTACATCTAACGAATGATGTCGAGCACCTTTGCAGGTGCCTTTTTGTCAGGTGTCTTTAAAATGTATATTTTAAACTCAATGTTTAAAGTTTTTTTTTTTTGGCTTTACATAATCAGTGGTGATTTCTTTTTAAAAAATATTTTATTTATTCATTTTCAAGCAGAGAGAGAGGGAGAGGGAGAGGGAGAGAGAGAGAGAGAGAGAGAGAGAGAGAGAGAGAGAGAGAGAGAGAGAGAGAGAGTCTGGCTTATGTAGGTACTGGGGAATTGAACCCAGGGCCTTAGGCACTGGAGGCAAGTGCCTTAACCGCTAAGCCATCTCTCCAGCCCCGTCAGTGGTGATTTCTATTTCACCACAGTCAAATTTATAGTTGCATTTTTGACCTTCCGAATCAGATAACTTTTCTCCTACCTAAATAACACCCTTTAATAATAACTACTTCCCTTGGCTCAAGTCTGATGGTAATTGAACTTTCAAGTTTTGCTTGTCTGAAAAATGTATTTCTACATTAAAGATAACCATTCCTCCCTCTGGCTTCTACTGTGTCTGCTAAGAAGTGTACTGTCGGTGACACAGTTTCCTTGGCTAGGCAGACAGGTAGGGAAAGGGGGCGCTTGATAGGGGGCTATATTCTAGCAGGCCAGAAAAGAAATAAAAAGAGCATCTACAACATATTTAGAATTTTAGCAGGACATTATAATACTTTCATATGTGTGTAAGCCTATTAAAATAGCGTCAGGAGGTCATATATGGAGCACCTACCAGTAATCCTGGCACTCTCGAGCCTGAGGCAGGGGGACCATGAGTTCTATACCAGCAAGTTCCCAGCCAAGCTGGGCTACAATCAAGACTGTCTCAAACAAACCTATACCAAACAACAATAACGAAAAGCAAGCCAAACAGCTTCAAGTAGATATACAGCAAAATTTAGTTAAAACACTGACTAATAAACAAATGAATCCATCCATGGTAGATAACTTTAAAGTATATCTGATGTAGAGGAAACCTAGTATACCAAATGAGATGCTATCCTCTCTTTCTCTTGGATTTTTAAAATTAATTTTATTTTATTTTGGTTGGTTTGTTTGGTTATTGTTGAGATGGGGTCTTACACTATAATCCAGGCTAGCCGGAAACTCACTATGTAACCCAGGCTGGTTTCAAATTTGAAGCGATCCTCCTGCCTCAGACTCCCAAATGTATATGCTAACATGTCCAATTATGTCATTTTTCAGTATATTTTCTAAAACTTTTTATGTAGTAAGACACAAAAAAATCTTGGTGGGTTTTCCAGAACAGATGTTATATTGTGCATGTCCCCTAATCATAATTAACAAATCAATAATATAAAACTTTTCTTATACCTAGTGTTACTATTAAAAAAAAAAAGTTTGGGCTGGAGAAATGGCTCAGTGGTTAAGGCACTTGCCTCCAGTGCTTAAGGCCCTGGGTTCAATTCCCCAGGACCCACATAAGCCAGACCCACAAGGTGGTGGCCCTGGTGCATTCTCTCTCTCTGTGTGTCTTTCTCACATTATGAAATGTGGTTTTTAATTTTAATTTTAATTTATTTGTTAACAGAGAGAGCAAGAGAATGGGGAGAGAGAATGGATGTGTCAGGACCTTTTGCCACTGCAAAGGTATTCTAGATGCATGCCTTACTTTGTGAATCTGGCTTTATATGGGTACTGGGGAACTGAATCCAAGCCAGCAGGCTTTGCAAACAAGTGTCTTTAACCAATGAGCAACCTCTCCAACTCTAATATGTTTTTGTGTGACTTTTTGCATGCATGTGTGAATGTATATATTTGCATGTGGAGGCCAGAGGTGTTACCCTCAGTAATACCACCTACCTTTTTAAGACAGGGTCTCTCACTAGCCAGGAATTTGCCAAGTAGGCTAACCTGACTGGCCAATGAGTGAGTCCTCAGGATCTGCCTGTATCTGCCTCCCTTGCACTGAGATTATAGGCACATACTGCCACACCCAGAATTTTTAAGATATCAAACTCAAGTTCTCATGCTTGAGAGGCAAGGACTTTACCATTGAGCTGTCTCACCCCAGCCCTGATTTTTATTTTTCTTGGTAAAAAGAAAAACTTTTCTTTTGCTTGGTTCTTTTTTATTAAATTTATTTTTAAAATATTTTTATTTATTCATTTGCAAGGAGAGAGAGAGAGAGAGAGAGAGAGAGAGAGAGAGAGAGAGAGAGAGAGAGAGAGAAGACACAGAGAGAGAATAGGCATGCCAGGGCCTCTAGCTGCTGCAAACAAACTCCAGATACATGCACCACCACTTTTTGCATCTGGCTTCAGGTGGGCACTGGAGAATCAAACCCAGGTCATTAGGCTTTGCAGACAAGCACGTTAAACACTGGGCCATCTTTCTAGCCCTCAATGGCTCAGTTCTTGAGCGTGAGATTTGTTGATGATTTCATGTGGAAATGTCAAAAGGTCAGAAATGCCTGCCTACTGCTCCTATTCCTCATGTCCTTCCTGGGTCCACACTTCCAGACCCAGTGAGAAGCTTAAGTCAGATCCCTGGGCCGTTCATCTTATTAACCAATGTGTAAAGTTGACCAGTTTCTAGGGCAGGGGTGGGCCAGAACAATTATGCAATTCCTGTCTGGAATATTTAGCCCTTTTCAAGTACAATGCCATCAATATGAGAACAGCCATCCTCATTGTGTCAAAGAGCCAGTCATAAACAGTGTCAATTACATAAATAAATACAGTATAGGATTCCAAATATAAAAAATTAAGATTGGCAAATAATAACAATGGTAGAGAATGTCATCACTTCCGATGACAGGCAATGGAAAACATCTTTTCTGTAACAAGTTCTAAATATGACTTAAACATTTTTTTTTGAAGATTTAATTTCAGAAAGAGCAATGGGAACAATGAAATCTTGGGCTAAAGTTTCTATTGGGAGCATTACATTTTGGTTTTCACTGTACTCTCTCAATCCAACTGCTCAAATTGGCTTTGCTAATTAATAAATGCCAGCCCTGACATTCTGCAATGAATCTGTGGATGCAGAAAGCAGGAAACAGTTTATCTCCACTGGGATTATTTTGAAGAAGGGATTTGAGGGGGGCTAGGGCAGGAAGGCGATGTTAAAAAAAAAAACAATATTTGCTAAACTAAAAACACATAAGCGCACATGGGAATTATCTTCCTTTCAACAAGTTTGGAAAGTAGTAACAGAACCAGGCAGAGTTAAAAGAATAATTTAACATGGATGTTTCTTTCAGGAACGCTGAAAGAGAGCAGGCATTTAGACCTCATGTTGCTAAATTTGTTCATCTAAAATATAAAAGGCATTCTCATGACAACGACTTTGCTATTCCTCGGTGTTTTGTCTCTTTAGGCAGCTTATTTCCCACTCAAAGTTATAATTTTGTATTCATAATACCATAATCATTTCCATGGTAACTTCCTGTGATGTCACAGAGAAAACACTATTAACTTCTCCCACAGCTCCAATTTCCCAGCTGAAATCATAGGTTGATTTTATTCTCTCCAAAGTGAACCAAAGATCGACTATTTCTAAGGCTGGCGATGAGATCTCCAAGTCAACCCTCCATCACTAGAGGCAAGTAGAGAAACCTCGTAGCACAGGACAGTATCAAACGTGTGTACACTGGACTCAATCAACTTGGGTTCCTACCCAGGCTCCCCAGGCAGTGAAGGTCAGGTCTTGATGACAGGATCTGATGTACCCAAGTTTTGGGTTACCCATCTCTAAAATGAAAAGGTGTCTCCTAAGGTTGATGTGCAAATTAAATGACAGTGTCTAACAAGTACTACCAATGTCACTTAAAATGGACCACTGAGGTCCCACCAGGATTTATATGTATCTCTGGCCCCTGGGTAGAGACCTAGAATGGATGACATCTTTGTATTCACTCTGCAAATACTGAGTTGACTTGGTACAACACAGTGTCCTTGGTGCTGGCAATGGATTAGTGTCCTGGCCCACACAGAAGCTGTTTCTTTACCCTGATGCTAAGAACCTCTGCAAGAGGCTGGCTCCTGGCATGAGATCAACCTCGATGCTTGCCCATGCTATTTCTTTTGCGCCCACACATGCAGGCAAATAGAGTCCACATTTAATAGCCTCACACAGTAAGGCTCTGTGTGGATGAGAACGCAAGCTCAGGCTGGTAGAACTAGTCCAGTGTACCAGCTCAGCTGAAAAGGGGGAATGTAGTTCTTTCTAAAGAATCATTGAAAATGAATGAAATGTTCAGTTTCCACACTGTTGATGATTATTATTTGGGTTTATAACATAGTGACAATTGTCTGAACCTCTGAAAATATGATGGAAGTACCAAAGTAGAAGTTCATTCCCAGCCTGGATAACTGCCTGTTTCTACAAAAATAACATGGTGATTTCATCTACCAACTTTATGAAAAGTTGGAGAAAGAGTTAATTCCTTTGGTATGTGCTGTCATTAGATATTTAGACTACACCTAAAGGGAAGCTTAGCAAATTTACCACAAGAAATGCTGATGGAGCCTTCGGTGCAAGGAACTTTCAAAGACTGGCAACTGCCTGCTTCCTGCACAGGAAGGCAATATGGGGAAAGAAGACACAGCTGTACCTGGATAGTCATGCAGTCTTCTGAACTCTTGGAAGAAGTGGCTCTTAGGAAGAAAGGACAGAAAGTATTTGCGGAGGAGCTGGGAAGATTGCTCAGTGGATAAAGCCTTGCCACACAAGCATGAGGACCTGAGTTCGCATTCCCAACCACCCACATAAAAGCCATGCATGGCAGAATGTGCCTGTAGTTCCATGGCAAGAATGGCAGAGTTGGGAGAATCCCTGGGCTTGCAGCCACACAACCTAGCTGGATCGGTGCGACCCTGTCTCAGAAAACTTAAGAAGGACAGTGACTGAGGTAGACATCCAACGTCAGCCTCTAGCCTCTACGTGCACATGTACCCATACATACATACACACACACATACACTCCTGCACACACATACATGCACACACATACACACTCCTGCACACACATAAATGCACACACATACACGCACACTCCTGCAAATACATACACATACACACACTCCTGCACACAAACACATACATACACACACATACAATCCACACACATATACACATACACTCCTGCACACACACATACACAGATACACTCCTTCACACACACACATATACATACACTCCTGCACACACACACACACACATATATATACACTCTTGCACACACACACACATACATTCCTGCACACACATATACACTCCTACACACACACGCACACATATATATATATACATACACTCCTGCGCACACACACATATATACATATACTCCACACACATATATACATATACTCCTGCACACATACACACACATATATATATATATATATAATATATACATACACTCCTGCACACACACACACACACTCTCACACACATGTACACCCCCTCCACAAAAGAAGTCATTTGCTGAACGGATGAATAATCAGCATTGTTTTCTTGGTTCTTGTCAAGAAATAACTCCAGGGACAGCCTCCCCCACATTTCCCAAGGACAATGAGATCTGTGACTCCATGGGATCCCTCCCATATGAAGGAGCACCTACAGCAAGATGAAGTCAGACCTTGGAGCTCAACAGATGGGGCTTAAAGTCTAGTTGCACGAACCAGCAATATGACCTTGAACAGCTGCTTCTGCAAAATAGAAACTGACACTTTTGAACCTATGACACTACTGTGAAGAAAAGGCCTGGCATCATCTTGGCACACAGAAAGCATTGAAAATATACTAATCTTTGCTTTTGCTCCCCCCAACTCTAACTTACTGTACCCCTGACTTAAACTCTGAGGAAATCGGAACTCAGGGATAAGTAAAACTTCACAGTGGATGATCAAATGAGATGAGGAAACCAAAACAAACGAAGTCCACAGAAAGCATGATTAAAAAAAAAAAAAAAAAAAGAATTCGCTTCTAAAGACTGTAATATTATATTCCCCTAGCACAGGCCCAAAAGTCCTGGGTACTATAGTTGCTTTTAATTTTGTTTTAATTTTCAAGTGTACATATTCTTTTAATTAAACTAACTCAGCAAAATGTCTAGCATATAATTTTATCAAATTACTGTTTTTTTTCTGTCAAAGGTTTTTTTTTATCATCCTTCAAATCAAAACAGCATTTTTGTTTTGTTTTGGTTTTGGTTTTTCAAGGTAGGGTCTCACTCTAACCCAGGTTGACCTGGAACTCACTATGTAGTCTCAGGCTGGCCTCAAATTTACGGTGATCTTCCTACCTCTGCTTCCAAGTGCTGGGATTAAAGGCATGGCCACAATGCCTGGCCAAAATAGCATTTTTTTAAATAACAAAATAACACAATGTTTCTCCTCCAACAACCTCAAAACTTCCCAAAAGTAAACCAAGACTAATGCTTCATATGCTAAAAAAAGAGTATGAAGTTAAGTGTTTAATACACAACCATTTTACACGATAACACCTCATCTGACCTGGTCACCACAGGGATCATTTTTCTGTGATGCTCTGGTAGAAGTCCCGAAAGTACAGCCTTACATTTACCGTGTTTCTGTCATCAACACCAATTTTTAAAATTAAGAAATTGATTAGCTAATTAAAAAACTATAAGGAGCTGGGTGTGGTGGCCTTTAATCCCAGCACTGGGGAGGCAGAGGTAGGAGGATCACCCTGAGACTACATGGTGAAGTCCAGGTCAGCCTGGGCTACAGTGGGACCCTCGAAAAACCATAAAAGACTATAAGGGAGAGCAATTTCTTTCTCCAAGGAAAGGGAGGAATGGAATATATTAAAATGGAAACTTACTAGCAGTATGGAGTTACCGGATGTGCTGAGGAGTAACAAGGCAGTCTGGGGAAGCAGCTTCTTTAGAAGTGCTATTTAAGTTCCAGTACATCCAGTATTTTAAATTTTTGACATTTGTTTTGAAACCAGATTCAAATTTAGAACATAGTATTTCCTTGGCAAGAACTATAATTGCAATAAGTCCAGCTTTCTTCTACATGCTTTTCATGTGTTAGGGTATCAGAGGACCTATGCATCAGGTCAAAATTAACACCACATGTGTGCCTTTGGAAGAGCAGAAATGACTTGTCAGATTTCTATCAAGAAAACTAATTTATATTTTTGTAATCCCACTGATAAGGCAGTAATAAGCCTGGGAAAGGCTCCCAAGTCTCTATCTCGTCTCTGTTAATAATTGAGTTTGTAAAACGAAAATCACATCATCTAAAAACTGCAGGCGAATTTTCAGGCATGTCAAAGAAACTGCCCTCAAGCGGAGAGCACAGGGAAGCAGAGGACACATCCTTATTCTGTAAGTTTTAAACATTTGACCTCGTCAAAGTGTTGACAGATACTCACCTGTTAAGAAAAATCTTCCAACATATTCTTTAACTTAATAATATTGCCAGTAACTCTGAGAGAAACCCAGTGACATTAGCGGACTAATCAATTTCTCTCTCCCTTTCCTAAAATTTACCAACACACCATAATGATGCTGAAGGAAATTTTTCTGAAACAAGGAATAGGAATCCTAAGAGTACTTAAGGTCTTTACCAGAAATAGACACACACAAAACATATAGTCTGATTTGAGAAAATGAACTAGCCCAACCTAAACAAAATTGACAATGTCGTAGCTGGAGAAGCAGTTCTGACTCAGTAAGGGTAATTTACCATTTAGAAAGGCTTACGATTGGAGGTTTTTACAATTCTCTCTTTCCTTAACTGTCTCAGCATTGTCACAACAATATCTTCATATTTTTGTTTTGTTTTATTTTGAGATAGTCTTGCTATGTGTCGCAGGTTGGCCTTGAACTTCCAAGCCTCCCGCCTCAGCCTCCATAGTTGCTGGGATTAGAGGCAAGTGCTACCACATCCAACTCATTTTTATAACTCATGTTATTAACTGGAATAAACAGAGTAGGGGAGATGGCTCGGGGGTTAAAGGCACTTGCTTGCAAAACTTGCCAGCCCAGGTTTGATTCCCCAGCACCCATGTAAAACCAGTGGCACATGTATCTGGTGTTCATTTACAGCATCAAGAGACTCTGGCATATCTATGTAGACACACACACATGCACACAGACACACAAATAAATTTTAAAGAAAAATAAACAGAAAATCAGGAAACCTACTACAGTGACATCATCTGAAGAAAGGTCAACATCAAAAATTTTCAGTCTGGGAAGATGGCTCAGTGGTTAAAAGTGCTTGCTGAGTAAGCCCAATGGCTGGAGTTCAGATCCCCAGAAGTCATGTAAAGCCATATGCAAAGTGGTGCATGTGTCTGTGATCCCAACTCAATGGGAGGCTGAATCAGGAATATCCCAAAGCTTGTGAGACAGCTAATCTGGTGTTCACAGCAGCAAACAAGAGAGACTATGTCTCAAGCAAGATGTGGAAGGAGAAGCCCCATACCCCAGTGTTCTCCTCTGACCTCCACACAGGTACTGTGGCATGATGCCTAGAAACACACCCATTACATATACATCACATATACAGATCAAAGTTTCAAGGACAGGAATGAGTCATACAGAGCATGAATCTCTCAGATTCAGAACATTTCAAGGGAACATGGTGAGGGGAGAAAGAACATGAAGGGAATGTGAGAAGATCTATGAAATCACCACTGCCATAAACAGCAGGCCTTCCAAATAGCGGAAAGTAATCCTTCTGTCTGTTACATGGGAGATTCAGTCTACAATGGACTCCTGAAGTTCCATTGGATTCATGCTCTATTGTGATAACTTAGCCACCTGCCCCAGCCAGAGGTCTGCTGATGGTACCCGAGAGCCTCATGCCCATCAGAGATGCTCAAAGGAATCACTTTATATTAATGAAACCAGAAGACAGTTAAGGTAAGCTACATGCAGTGCTCACCTCTGTGCCAAGATGATTCATGCTACAGAGAATCCTCAGCCCAAGCTCACAAGACCTGTTCATGTAGCAGTGGTCCAACCTGTCTAGAACCCACAGAAGACTCTCAAGCCATGGGGGGTGTAAGAAAAATTGTATTCAGTATTAATTTACTGGTGGGACATGAAGAACCAGTGAGGTTCCATGCCAATGGAACAGAAGTCCAACAAGAGATGGATCTCTGTTAACTTCTCAATCTGATGTCACCCATGAAACCAAGATTTCAATATGTTCAAGCAGATCCCAACAATATACTAAGAACTCTTCAGAATTAGACTCGAGCCTCAGAATCAGTAATGTCCTACAGGGAACTGAGAAGCTTGGAACTCTGTCAATAATACGTGATCAGCTCCACTGTGGTCTTCCTCATCCTTGAGGTACAGCCTTCAGGCTCTGGCTGCTTCGAGTTTTGCTGTGAAGTTAAACCCAACTATAGAAGGTGATGACTGGGTCACTTCCTAGAAAGCTCCCTTTTTATTTACTAATTTTTCTATTAATAAGTATAAACTCTGTGTGTACAAGTCGTGTGTTGGTACCCCCATTTCCCTCCTCCCTGCTGCCCCTATTCCATTGAGGACCCTCCTGGATGGGATTGCTGGAATGCTTCATGGGATAAGGGAAAGCTCTCTTTAAAACAAAATCTCTGTCTTCTACCATGAACCACCAACAATCAGCAGAGGGCGAGAGATGGGGTTGTTTATACAGGTGCCACTTTCTAGAGGGCCCTCTCCCGCAGAGCTGGACTCAGATCAGAGGCCTGATGACACCACAGGGAACCCCATCCTGCCCCCAAGACAGGAGAAAGTAAATAAAACCTTCTCCTCGATATGGCAGGATTTCCTATCTGTAGGCAAGATGCTATTCAGGCAGAAAAATGAAACATAACAAAGTTTAAAAAAATACTTCCTTTAGAAATGTAAACACTCATCCCAGAATTGCTTATTCAAGTTTTATTTTCCCCCTAAAAAGAAACCACATTCTTTCACTAACCCCTCCCTTCAACCCTGCCCCCACTGCCTGACCCCAAGTAACAGCAGTTTCTGCCCAGAGTTTGAATGACCTCTGCCCTTCCACCCACTTTATCTTCTACAAGAATTTCATTCATCCTTTTGTTCCCCACTCACACCAATTGTGCCTTCATTTTCCCTTTCCTTTAACTCATATTCCCAGAGAAACTCTCTGTACCAACAAAGGAAATTTTGGGGTGGGGAGGACAGACTTCTTTCTAGTACAATACACTAGAAGTTGGTTGAAGACATTTGAGAGAGAAAGTTGATAGCAAGTCAAATATTTCTGCCCTAATAATTTAGTGAAGCATTGTCTTCATTCTTTTCATCATGAAGAACATAGAACCTACGAGGTCAGCAAATGACAACTGGCTCTCTTAGCTGTACTCCACCTTATCCTGTCCCATACAGGCATCTACCCTGAAGCCCCTCGGGCTTCCTCGCTCTCACCTTCTCTCTCTTCACTCCATTGGCATCAACCTTAATTTTCCAAGTTCCAATGAAACATCACAAGCCTTTATTATTTGCAAGAGGTCTAAGCTTTCTTTAAAATTAAAAAAGCTGAAATTGAATCTCACTGAGTTTATATAAAATATTTTCATAATAAGATATATAAGTTGTATTTTATTTTTGTGACATTTCAATGTCAGTCTTTTTTTTTCTCCCCTTCAAAACAGAATTAAACTTTCCATAGTGGTGTGTGCCTTAATCCCAGTGCTTGGAAGGTAGAGGTAAGAGAATCAGAAGTTTAAGGTCACCCTCAGCTACATAAGTAAGTTATCAGGCTGCATTCGATCTCATTGAAAAAAAATGCAGACAACAGCAAAACAGATTACAAAGAAAAAGAAAGAAAGAAAGGAAGGAAGGAAGGAAGGAAGGAAGGAAGGAAGGAAGGAAGGAAGGAAGGAAGGAAGGAAGGAAGGAAGGAAGAAAATACACAATCCACATTATACCCTTAAACCTAAAATCCCATTTTTAATCATGTCCCTTGGTGAGTGGGAACTTAGCATTTCAAACCACTCTCCAGAGCAGAAACTACATCAAACAGCAAGGAGCTGGCCTCTCTCTCAGGGAGAACTGGAACTCACAGCAGGTCGTCACATGAGCACCTTCTACACCAAAGGAGAAAAACCTGGACCAGTGCGAGTGAGGCTCTGTGTGCTTCCGAAGCTGCTTTTCTTAATTCCAGGAGGGAATTCACATAGGATATTAAAGTGCAGACACATATCACACACAGACCTGTGTGGTTTGCGGATAAAATATTCTGTAGTTTGACTTCACTACAAGTCAGAGAAATGTGCCAGATGACAGCAAAGCAGACAGGGCCTTGTTGTGACTTCATCCCAAATCACCATCTCCAGGGCCACCATTGCCTATGTGCCACCTCACAGAGAGGCTTTTCCAAGTCGTCTGACAGTGTGCGACACCTTACAGCAAAAGTCAGCATGTCATATGCTTCTTCCCGAAAATAGCTAAATCACTTCTGCAACTTTTCCTGTTATTAACCTTTTTTCCATTGATTCTTTGTGTGAGTGTGTGTGTGTGTGTGTGTGTGTGTGTGTGTGTGTGAGTGTGAGTGTGAATGTGTTAACTTTCCTTGTGGTGGTGCTGGAGATCACACACTCCAGTCTTGGATCCAAGGGGCTTGTCCATGCTAACACTGAGCTATGCTCCCAGCCTCTGAGAAACATTCTTTAGCTCAATTTTTCTGTAACCACTCTTGCTCAATGAATTGTTATTGTGGGCATAAGTGAAATTTGTGCATGTACTGCTATGAAGTACACAAATGCACGTTCAAAAATAATTTCTAATGTTTGTGTGTGAATGGTGCATACAACACTACAGTACTGTAAACTGCCTCCAAGGACAATTCATTTGAAAGTTACAGCTACCTGTGCAAAGGTCTTGAGCCATTTCCCAGTGATGGCAGAGAATGAGTCTTTTCTCTAGTTCACCACACACATACAAATAACCTGGAGTATGTGCCTATTTCTTTAAAAGAGTGAGCCAGTAGTAAACAAATCATGTTAAGAACAAAGTTTTAAAAGGTTCAATAGAGTCAGGAAACACGCTCTCAGATGCATGTGAAGAAACAAGACTGAGAGACCACATACAGAGAGAGCCAGACAGCCTCTGCTAGACCCCAGACTTGAGACTAAAGCCATCTTTGATGGTCCTGCCCAAGCTAAGCTCCCAGCAGAGAGACATGGATGAGAGGAACTGTGCCGTGAAGCACAGAAGGCCTGAGAGTCACAAGAAATAATTACGCTCTGTGCTAAGCCCTTAAATGTTAAATTTGTTAGCAATAAACAATAACACAGAAAGATATCTGAGGGTGTTAGGTTAATCATGCTGTTCTAATCATGCAGTCAAGTTCATTAAAGGGAATCATTCCTTCATCCCTTTGGTGTTGTCCATCATTTGCTTTAAAATGAAAAATTGTTTTTGGGAAGCTACTTAATAATACTCAGCAGTTTTGCTTCTGTTTATATTTTTGGTAATTTGATATTCATTTTTAACATTATATGATATTGAAGTAAAATACCACTTAGTACTCTGTGCAGCAGACACCCCAAAAGAGAAGCTACTTTAGGATTTAAAATCCGCTTGATCCTTCTGATTCTGGTCAGACAAGGCTAAGCAGGCTGGACAGGACCAGGACCAGGACCAGACCTGATGTGGAGTCAGGCAGCTGCAGAAGGAACGAGCCCACCTGGGAAGAAAACTGGGAGCCAGAAACTCAGTACCAGAGAACTGGTCCAACAATACTGTCTCTGTCAGAATGCCTAGTTTTCATTTTTGTTCCTGCTTTTTAGTTCGCACACATGAGAGAGAACACGCCACACTTGTCGTTCTGCATCTGGCTTATTTCACTTAACATGATGTCCTCCAGTGCCATCCATTTTCCCATGAATGTCAGAATGTCAATTTCTAATGAGGCAGTTGTTCTTATTAAACTTTCAGGGCTTTTTTTTTTTCTCTTTTCTTTCAGTGCTTTCCAAAATGCACACTAACATTTCCTCATATAATTGGAATCAAAACACTCCAAAGCCAAGTATTTCCTTTCAATGTGGCATTGGGCAATCCCAAAGAATGCATCCTTTTTTCTTCAAACTTACAAAGCAGAAGCTTTTTTTTTTTTTTTTGCAAGACAGAGTTTTGCTACCCCTACCTCATCCCCCCCGCCAAGTCCTACCCTTGGTTAAAATAAGATTTAGGTAAGGATCCAGTTAGCAGGAGATATAGGGGCTCTGACTTGGAAATAGATTTTAATTGGAAATAGATTTTAAATTGAAGAGAGGGGGGTCTATCATCTAGTCAGAGAAACAGGAAATCTGGGTGTGCTGGTTTGAATGTACTATGTCCCCCATAGCTTTGTGTCTCCACATGTTCATGTGTTTGTGATTAAGCCTCAATCCCTAGCTGGTGGCAATTTGAGTGGTGGAGCCTTGCTGGAGGAGGTGTGTCAGCAGGGGTGAAGCCTTGCTGGGGGAGGTCTTTCAGGAGGAGTGGAGCCTTGCTGGAGGTGGTGTGTCAGCAGGGGTAAAGCTTGAGGTTTCCTAACCCAACTCTAAGCCCAGTGTTTAGACTACATCCACCCAGATATGTGATGCCCAGCCTCCGCCCTGCCATGGTGAAACTTCCACCTCAAGCCTGAGATAAAAGCCCTTTCCTCCCCTAAACTGCTGCTGGTTGGGTGTTTTGTCCCCACAACAAGAAGATATAACTGTAGCTCCAGTCAAAGTGATAGCTGACAGATCAAGGACAATCAACGGCAGAAAGACCCAGGACTCTGGTCTCAAATTAGGGATCACTGAAAGGAAAAGTACTGGGGACAGAGAAAGTCCAACCCTGAAGTGTGACGAGACATGCTACTACACCAGGGCTTCAAGACAGGAAGGTAGCATTTTAAAGACGCTTATTCCTGTAGATAGATGATGGCAATGGTGGTAACAACAATAGGAATGTATCTTATGTCACAGAACCATCTACTTTCAACAAGTTAGAGAATTTTATGTGGTACAGAACTTACCAAAAAAAAAAGTAATTATTTTTAAAAGAAAAAAAAATTCTATTATTGCTGATCAAACCGACTGGGTCTCTTCAATTCTTAGGATCTTCCATATCACTGTAGAACAAAGAATTTTCTTCCACACAGAATTCATCAAGAAATTAACTGGAATGTGAATGCCACTCTCCCTAGGGAGACTCCGTCTAGCCAGAATTTGGAGCAGAATCACATTTGCTACAATCACCTTTTTCTTTTTATTTATTTATTTATTTTTTGTCCATAATGAGTTACATTGTTTAGTGGGTCAACAATGAATTGTTATCCCCAATTCCCCGTTGCCCCCCTTCCCCATCCCCAGTCAGCTGGATATCCTCCTCCATGGGCCGTCTGTATCAGTCTTTGTGGTAGGGGACCATGGATAGCCCAGTCTTCAGCTGGGTTCTCCTGACCCAAGTGTGTTGTTACTGAGGGGTGCCATGCCTCTGATATTCTCCCCCACCAAGGCTCTCACAATCTTTCTGCCCCCTCTTCCGCTCAGTTCCCTGAGTCGTGGTGGGTGAGTATTAAGGCTGCTTTAATGTTGTGAGCTTAGGGGTTTTTGTGTCAAGAATCGTTGGTTTCTGTCTCACTGGCTTATCCTGTGTTGATTGAATGGCCTTGATTGGAATTGGGGATTCAGGGCGATATGCACAGGATCCCATACTCTTGGGCTCCCAAGAAAAGATGCACTATGCGAGCGACTGAATGGGAGGCTACTAAAAATAGAATCTAGGTAATCCAGTATGGTGTATATTTGTTAACCTATACTGATCTCACTCTCCGATGGAGATTGTGTTTGTATTTTTCAGGATGCAGTGAGAGAGCTGTGGCCAATATAACCCTACCAACCGACTGCAGGCAGAAAGCTGAGAGCCTGGCAAGAGATGAGCCACCACAGTCATATCGTGGAGGATCCATATGGAACCCTGTAGAGAATGACGGGATGAACAAGGGACCCACAGCCACCTTTTTCTTAAATGTGTATGCACATGTACCTATGAGATTTGCACGCACTTGTGGATGTATCTACATGATTTTCACCTCCCCCATAAGAAAAACATGGCACACTCTAGTATGAACAAGCTTTCAGCCATTCCTCTGGAGAGGGAGAAACCGGTGATGGGATTCATGCACTCACACCACTTCACCCCAGGAAAGACTTGAAATCAGAACCAGAAGGGAACATCACCACCACAAGACAGATCAAATCCAAGCCATTGTTATTTAAGAATGAGAATAGAAGAAAGAATGAGACTAGTATTAGCCTTCTAGTTATAAGCTGGTTGAACTAATATTGAAATTCATTTATAGATGTGCAAAGTAAGTAGGTCTCTGCTTAATGAGATATGAATGAATTAATTAATGGAAGGAAGCAACCAAGAATAAAAATTGATATGTCACAGTAATTTAGAAGTAAAAATTCCTTTCAGGTAATTAGGCATTAGCTATTTCTTCAAGGTGCCCTTAACAGTATTTAGAAGTCACACCTTTAACAAACTACACCCTCCGAAGCACAGTCCTGCGCTAAAATTACCTTCCCAACTAATCAACAAGCCTCCGTATAGAATATGATTCCTTAATAATCTTTCCTTGCCTAACAGAGAATTTAGAGTAAGCTTAGTTATGTGATTTCTCAATTCAGAAAATTTAGAAGGACTAGCTGATAAATGCATTACAGGAACAGGGGAGGAGGTGACAAGGGAGAGTGTCACCTCTACAGGGACCAGAAAACACCTCACTGAGATGCTGTGCGATAATGGCCATTGAAAACCTTCAGGAAGGGTTCGTGTACACCAAGTTTGCTGTCTTGGTCAATGAATGCAGAAAAAAACTGACACATAGAAGGAAAAAAATCATAAGGATCACAAAAGGTTTTTTTTTAAATTTAACTAATTTATTTATTAGTGTGTGTATGGAAGCACCAGGGTCTCCTGCTAGCAAATGCCAGACACATACTCCACTTTGAACCAAGGCCAACGGGCTGTCGAAACAAATACCTTTAACTGCTGGCCATCTCCCCAGTCCCTGCAAAAGTTTTTCTTTAAAAAAAATGGTTCTGGAACTGAAGAGATGGCTCAGTGGTTAAGGCACTTGCCTGCAAAGCCTAAGGACCCAAGTTCAACTCCCCAGTACCCACGTAAAGCCAGATGCACAAAGTGGTGCATAAATCTGGAGTTCATTTGCAGTGGCTGGAGGCCCTGGGGCGTTCATTCTCTCACTATCTTCTCTCTCTTCACTCTGCTTACAAATAAATACATAAATAAAAATCCTACAAATAAAATTGGCGCTGCTATTTAACATAATAAATAAACTCCAGCTAGCTAAATATTAACCTTTGATAACATCCTAATCAATGTCAAATAAAGGAGCCATTAATTTATTTTTAAGGTTTTCCTCCCAGAAGAAATGATGTCAAGCCGATGAGAAAATATCTATTAAGAAACCTCCTGTCCTCTGAAATCTCTAGGCAAATATTGGAGAGCGGTGCCGAGGGGCAGCTTGTGTTTGTTCTCCTTTGCCCACTGTTTTCCTCTTCTTGGGGCCTGTTTGTAGGCAGAGGGCCAGGCGACAGCTGCTCCGACAACTCAAAGATCTCCAACTCCAGAACTGTGTGTTCTTGCTGTCGAAACCAGGCAGCCCTGGACAGATTCGGAAGGTGAGAGCATTTCTTCATTCGAGGACCTCTCATTAAGCCATCATCAGAATCCAAAATTTACTTGTCACCTTCCACAAAGTGATTTTGTGCACTTACATGACAGGCTATTCTTTGTATTTTGTCTAAGATAACAAAGATGATACATGGATAAAGAGTTTGTTATTTAAAAAAAAAGAGTTTGTTATTAGCAATCGGTTTCGGTGTAATGAATTCAAATTAGCACATGATAGTCTAAATTAGGGGAAAGGCAGAAGCGGGGAAAGGAAAAGAGAAAGGAAGACCTTTAGGGTTTTGGTTCAAAGAAATGACTTCAAATCCAAGTGAATCATCTATCTCCAACATGTCTCATTGTCTGTCTGTAACTAAGAAAGGAAGTAACTAACGCAGGAAGTCGTTCTGGTATTGGCCATGCATGGTTCTGACTGTTTTAATACCAAAACTGAAGTCGATGCATTTTTCTTTCTTTACTATGAACAATTGGAGACAAATGCCTGGCTGTGCAGCATCGCTAGCTGACTCTTCCCACGAACACTGATGAAGTATAAATTTCATCTTAAATACATGTCATTTCACAAGTTCTATGATTAAATATTTACACTGGCTTTCCTCCGTCAGAAGGGAATGAACCAAACGGACTTCTATTTGATCCTCTCCTCCACGGAATAAATTTCCCTTCTATTTCTAGGACTTTCAGAATGCGTATTTTGGCAAGGGGGGTAGAGGAATGGGATAGGAAAGCTGGGGTTGGGGAGACTCTCTTTGTTCCAAGAGAGCAGTCAGTGTCTGGGGCCCTCGGCTTCAATCACTCTGGCTTCTCACAATGGACCCCAAGTCTCTCCAAGGCTTGCTCATATAACCTGTTATTATTTAACACTGTATGGTGAACAAAGGAATATGAAACTGCATTGATAGTCTTCAAGAATAAAGTCCATGAGGAGGTCTTGATTATTGTTCAAATTAAAGAGGATGAAGGTCAGACACAGGTTAAACATGTCTTAAAGGCAGAAGTTTAACCCATAGACAATTCTGGGTCAGCGAAATTACCTCATCTTTGTGCTTCATATGGGATATGGTTGAAAGATGATTTTAATAAGAAAAGGACTTAAGGGGTTAATCAGTAATGCACATGTTGCATTCGATGCCATCTTCCGAGTGCTGACTCAGCATTCCGTGCCAGCCAATGAGCCAGGATAATCCTTGGGGCTCTGTGGAGAGGCCAAGCACAAAACCAGGGGCAAGGCAAGTGTGATTTTATTCTTTTTGTCACTTTTCCTTCATGTGGAAGATTCCTAACACTCCCGGCTTCTGGCAACGCTTATAAACAGGACTCTGAGAAACAACTGAATGCACACACACAGAAAATCTTTGCTACAAACTGTGATAGACATTCAGCCTGCCAACCCCTCACTCCCTGGCATGGATCAGGAAGAAGTTTTAGGACCTAGTTTCTGAAAAATGAGAAGTCTCGAATTGCCCAACTTGCTGGGTTTGATCCTCATCAAAGAAAAAAATCAACTTACAACTTAATACATGGCATAATCAGCTATACTGACAACTGTTTCGAGAAAAGTTAGAAGACATTAACTTTGGAAAGAATGGTTCAGACAAATGCATGCATTAGACACTGGGAAAGAGACCCAGTCAAGTGCAAGCATTAGACACTGGAAGAAAGAGCTCAGTCCAATGTATGCATTAAGCGAAAACATTCTTTATGATAACATTTCATTGTAATATATATACACTGCATTCCTCGTGGCATACCTTATAATCTACAATTAAAAGAACATCTTTTGTCTTATAATAAAAGAACATAACTCTTAAGTCCTGGCTAACACAACACTTCATCTGTTATCTCCTTAACATTTGCCAAGAATTCTATAATTCGTTCTTCATGAAATACCAGAATTCTGCAATTCTGAGAGCTTTTTATTAGAAGGACCCGAAGTCTTTTTATAGTACACAGAGGTAAAGGATAACCTTTCTACTTGAATGAACAGACTACAATAACAACAGACCATACAATAGACCCTTCTAAGACTAAGTCTTCTCCCCTCAGCCATCAAAAATTACCTTCTACTAGACATTAGCAGCATGGATATCTACTATGGGATTACATGTATATTCAATTCATTTTGGTTCTTTTTAAAGGTTGATCTAGCTTTACCTCAAGCCCCGAAGCAGTGAACATGGCAGTACAAATCAGCAATGTGGATATTATTATAAGCTCTTAAATTATAAATCATTGGTTGTTATGTCTATTTTGACATCTTCCTAACAGGAATTTAAGATAACAGAATTTAACTCCAAATTAGCAACAGTGTTAGGTAAATACCATAAAATAATAACAAAGTCTGCTTCAATAAAAGTGGACTGGTAATCTGAGGACAAATTTCAGTCAGTTTATTGCTTCCCTTGTTAATCTTTCACCTTCTAAAATATATTTTACAACGAAAAGTGAGAAAGAACCTACGTTAACAGCTCTGTTTTGTGACACTTTAACTTTCATGGGATATGTTCATTCCTTCCTATACCAAAGCCACACTTCTAAAACTCAGTTCAGACATGAAAAGCTCTGAGTTGTTAGACTAGGAAACCAAATGGGCCATTGTCCATACCTGATTGGACAACCTCACTGCCCTCGTGGGAATATGGAGCCCAGATGGTTTCCCAGCAGCAGCAGTAATGCCTCACAAAATTCAACAACTTCATTGAAAATTCCACAATTTTACCTCTACCTTTCCAAACGGCTTCAGTCTTCTAACATGTAGAATCATTTTTAAGGCATTTGATTTACGGCCTTAAACTCGGATCCATCTGCCAAAACATCCCAAGTGCTGAGATCACAAGTGTGCACCTTCGTGACTGGCTCCATTGATGGTGTCTTGTTACCTTTTAACAGCGTGACCAATAATACTACCTTTGTAACAATCAAAAAGCTACGACTAATTTCTAAACCTTCCTTGTGGATGTCAGGAGAGAGGGAATGGTTTCCCAATGAGACAGATCTCATAGGACCTTGTCATTAAAAATGGATATGACTCTGTTCTGAATGTCAGGGAGATGCCACGGAGAGCTATAAAGCAGAGGAAATAGCATATGGTCTATTTCTATTGAATCATGACCTAATTTGTATCTTTGAAACATACCTGTGCCAGGTGTGGTGGCACAAACCTTTAGGTCCAGTACTTGGGAGGCTGAAGTAGGAAGGACACTGTGAGTTTGAGGCCAGACTGGGCTTCAGAGCAAGCTCCAGGTCAGCCTACAGTGAGAAGCTTCCTTGAGGGAAAAAATTTTAAAAAATAAAGATTTCTCTGGCCAGAGACAATGGTTCATGAATTATCCCCTAGTATTCAGGAGGATGAGCCAGGCAGATCACGATATACTAAGACACCATCTTTGTGTCTCATCTTTGTGGGGGGGGGAGAATATATATCTATATATATGGAAGATCAACTTTAAGCAAAAGTAGCTGCACGATGACCAGACCCAAGCCTGCTGCAGTCATCCAGATCACGACAGTCTGGAGAGGCATGACAACCCTGGACACACTTAAGCAGAGAGGTCAGGGACTGAATACTATGAAGGAAGGTCCATGGAGATTTGTCCAATGTGGCTTCCCTCCATCAGAATTGAGTTTGGAAAAAGGGAAGTCAGAGATGAGATTGGAATGAAACATTGGAAGCATATTGCTGAGGACCTAGAAGAGCAGCCCAAGAGTCTATTCTATAGGTCCTCGTGCTTTATGCAGAATGACCCCCCAGCAGGTGGACCAGAGGAGAGAGGGACAAGAGGGACATCAGCTCAGACACAGCCCAGAAACAGCCTCCACGGAAGCACAGAGAACGTGGCTCTTCAACAATGACTGCAACAGGCATCCCAGGCTGGCAAAGTGGCTCAGTCACAGTACAGTGCCGGCCACACAAGTACATGGAACTGAATCCACGTGCCCAGAACCGGTGACGATGCCAGGCACAGTGATGCCCACCTACAATCACAGCCCTCAAGAAGAGGAAACAGGAGGATCTCCAGGGCACGATGGCTAGCTCCACTAATCAGTGAGCTCCGGGTTCAGCCCAAGACCCTGTCTTAATAAACAAGGTGTAGAGAAGACACTTGAGGTCACTCTGGCCCCCACATACATGCCCCCACAAAAGGCATTACAAAGACAAGGTTGGTAATGGCTAATGACCAGGTGACCCTGAGATTCCACACCAAGCAAAAGAACAGGGACAGGGCCCAAAGCAGAGGTAGGCATCACAGAAGGAGAGCATTGAGGAAGCAAGGCAATGTGACCAGCTTCCCACATGGTGGGGATGAGTGTCTGCTGCCCTCCCAGGCAGGAAAGACAGTGGAAGAATTAGGACCAGGCTCCGGATCAGGTTAAGACTGGAGACAAGGGGGTGACCACCAAAGTCATGAGACTCAACTAGGATCCCCACCTGAGAAGATACTGAAGAGAGAAAACTGTGGGAAGAAGGTTAAGGACTGGAGGAAGGGAAGAGGCAGCTTCCAGAATCAGAGTACAAGGTCAAGTGCACCTTTAGTTATACAGGATGGGCTTCGTGACTAAGGGGAGTCTGGCAGCTCAAGACTGCAGTTTCTTCAAGACAGAAAGTTGATTACAAAATGTTAAAGGAAGTGAGTCAGTCTGAGAAAATGCAGATAAGAGGACACATTATTCAAGGCTTGGTTATAACAGATAAAAGTGGTGGTAGTTTACAGGAGCAGCTAAGGTGAGTAAAGGCTTTACATGTGCATCTAAAACTTCATCACTCATCTGGGAAGCTTCAAGAAAGGACTCCAGGGAAGCACTGCAGGATGACACAACCTGCTAACAGACAAGAAAAGAGAAAAACAGAGACACACTGTCCTTCAAAAGAAGGGACACTTCTTCATCAGGCAGACACTGGAAGATAATCGATCAGGCCTGTGACCCTCAGTGGCTGCCAGTTTTGTCTGAAAGAAACAGGAGACGAGGAATAAAGCTATTAGCAGCACACTTCGACACTTATTCTCAGAAGAAACAATATTCTGAATAACTACATTATTCTTCTCATGAGTGTCGTGACATCAGAATAACCAAATGTTGTGACTCAGAGCTGGTCTCTTTTGTTAAGTGCACTTAACATGACTGAATGAGGTGGGTGGTTAAGGAACTTTTGGAAGTGAATGAAGAACCTTCCAGACAATGCAAATCCTACTATATATATAAAAGAGTATATTTTGTTTCTGAAAATAATTCAAACTCTCAATGTTTGTCTTTTGTAATCACTTGACATTTACAATTCCGTTTCAAATTCATCAATCAAAATGAGTCTGCTTTCCAAGGCAATGGCATCAATATACTCAGGATGGTTCCTGGTTACCATAACAAAGCCATTCTACACAGAGACAAATAAAAACATCAAAAATGCTATACAGAAGAACAATTTGATATAGCTTGAATTAAAAAAAAAGGCAGGAGAGAAGAGAATACACCTCCTGTGTAATGAATGAGATTATGCTAACCTCATTTAACTACTTCCTAAACCTCCTAAAGATAGAGAAAAAGTACAGACCAGCAGTAAATGTCTTTTGGTCAGGAGCTTTCTGAATAATTAGCCACAATGACCCATCGATTTTCTCAGTGTCTACTTTAGACAGTGAAAACCTGTCTTTGAAAATCTATTCTAAATAGTCTGCCAAATTTGTCAGTGAAGCTAGTCTGATGGAGGAGGATATCCAGCTGACTGGAGATGGGGAAGGGGGGCAATGAGGAATTGGGGATAACAACTCATTGTTGGCCCACTAAACAATGTAACTCATTATGGACAATGAAAAACTAAATAAATAAATGCAGAAATCTGAAAAAAAAAAAAGAATTGTGGTTGGTAGGTGAATCAACTATGCTAAACTAGCATTATTCCTCCCATAGTTCTAAATCTAGATTGTGCCAGCTCAGTTACTGTCATGGTTTGATCCAAGTGTCCCCCACAAACAAATGAATGTGTCCTGATTGATCCCCAGATGATGGCAATTTGGGTTTTACAACCTCGATGAAGCTGTATTGTTGGGGGCGGGCTTATGGGGTTATAAGCCAGCTTCCCCTTGCCAGTGTTTGGTACACCTTCCTGCCGCTGTTTCCAGCGCTGTGGCAGAGGTGATGTCCACCCCTGTGCTCATGGCATCATCTTCCCTGCCAGGATGGAGTTTCCCCTCGAGTCTGTAAGCCAAATAAACCCATTCCTCCACAAGCCACTTTTGTTTGGGTTCTTTCTGCGCAGCAACAGTAAGTTGACTACAATAGTTACATAACTGCTTTTTTATTTCTTTATTATATTGTATGGGTTTTTTTTTTTTTTTTGAGGCAGAATCTTGTTCTATCCCAGGCTGACCTGGAATTTACTCTGTAGCCCAGAGTGGCGTCGAATTCATAGCAATCCTCCTACTTCAGCTTTCTTAGTGCTGCGATTAAAGGAATGAGCCACCACCACCATGACACTGTCTTATAACTGTGCTTCAAAACACATGAAAGGAGCTAACAAAATGGTTGAGCAGGGAAGACATTAGCCCCGTAAGAGCAAAGACCTAAGAGGGCCCTAGGTCTATTCCTCAGACCCACATTTTTAAAAAGCCTCTGGCCATGGTCACACACTCCTGAACCCCATTGAGGAGAGGGGCAGAGTTGGGGCTGAGAAGATGGCTCAGCAGTTAATGATTTTGCTTGCAAAGCCTGCTTGCCCCAGTTAATGATTTTGCTTGCAAAGCCTGCTGGCCCGTTTGATTCTCCAGTATCCATGGGAAGCCAGATGCACAAAGTGGCACATGCATCTGGAATTTGTTTGCAGTGGCAAGAGGCCCTGGTGCGCCCATAGTGTGTGAATATGTGTGTGTCTCCGATAATAAATAAAAAAATGTTTTTAAAAGATAGGATAATTGCTAGGGCTCACAGGCTAGCCAGTGTGACCAAAAAAAAAAAAAAAAAATAGCAGCTCCAAGTTCAATGAGAAACTCCATCTCAAGAAAACAATAGAGGAGGGTACCCAGCATTCTACGGGTGAGCATGGAGTATGCATATTTGCATACACTATACATACACACACCACACATACACACATGAAAATAAATGAAATTCTTAAAATCAAAGTGTGGAGCTGGAGAATTGGCTCAACAGTTAAGGCACTTGCCTGCAGAGCCCAATAACCCAGGTTTGATTCCCCGGTGCTCATGTAAAGCCAGATGCACAAATGGCATATGCATCTGGATTGCATTCGCAATGGCTAGAGGATCTGATGCATCCGTGTTCTCTCTCTCTCTCTCCACACATATGTGTGTGTGTACACACAAATAAAAAATAATAAATATTTTTAAATCACAGTGTGGTGGCATACATTTATAATCCCAGCACTCAGGTGGCTGAGGCAGGAAGATGGCAAATATGAGGCCAGTCTTAACTAAGTAGCAATTTCAAGGATAGCTTGAATGATATAGTGAGACCCTGAAACACACACACACACACACACACACACACCCCCTCTGGGTTGCAGAGATGGCTCAGTGGTTAAATGAGACAGTCAGAGCTCAAATCTCCAATAAACAGCTGGTGTGGCCTGTGACCCTGGTCTTGAAGGAGAACAGAGACCCAGGAATCCATGGAGCCCCACAAACTCTGGAAAGAGTACAAACAGAGATTCTGGCTCCAAACAAGAGCAATGCAGGGGGGCATCACACATTCTACCCCAGCCACCTATTGGAAGTGATCCCCACCACAGGCGAGCATGCAGGGCACCACGCGGACATATACACATGTGTAGATCACATATATACCTCACAAACTACATTACACATGCACACACAAGCAAAAAAAAATTAAATATAAAAAATTTAAGTCATTAATTCCAATTACAAAATAAGGGGACTAGGAATGGGGCTCGGTGGTTTAGCCCTTGCATGGTTCAATCTTTAGCACTGTGAGAGACACAGGGGGATATGAAAAAATAAAAAATCATAATATTATACCATCAATCAATAACCTCTTTCCAAAGAGCATGATTTCTAGGCACTAAAAAAGAACCGAAATGAAAAACGAAAAATAAGGACCTCTTCCCTACTCCATGTATTTGAAACATGTTCCTCATGAACAAACTGTATCTGTCCCCATATATTTCACCTTCACTGATAGGTATATGGAGAAATGATTCATGGAGACCATCCACAGGCTACAAAAGTCTGTGGCTTTCCTAACAGGTGTCAGGTGTGAAGGAGAATGTATGCCTGCCACTTAGAATGGAGCCCACAGCAACATGTTTCTCTTAAAATCAGAATTAGCATTTTATATTCCGAAACAACATTTGGCAGGGGTGGCTGGGCTCCCTGGGTATTCCATAACACCCATGCATTATTTATTTTACGACACTACCATACTGAGTTAAAATTATTCTCTCCGCGCCTTTCTTCACCAGTGGACTGGAAACAATTTGTGAGAACAGAGAATACAGAATTCCAGCCACACAACAGTACCCTGCCAAGGACAAGCCTAGGAGTATGAAGAAGGAGGCTGCAGGCCAGGCGACAGCAACAGCACAGTTCTGAGACACAGAACACCTTCCCTGGATATGTGAGCAGAATGTATTGTATCTCACAATGCTCCAATTTGGGAAACTCAAAAAATAACATTATCAGAGGGAATAAAGGGGACCTTCCAATCATAACCAAGTTCTACGGTGATGGGAAATTACCAAATCCTGATCAGAATTATTTTTTCCAAGCTCACCTGGAATTCACTATGTAGTCAGTCTCATGGTGGCTAGAACTCCTGGGAATCCTCCTACCTCTGCCTCCCAAGTACTGGGATTAAAGGCGTGCGCCACCACACCCAGCTCTGATCAGAATTTTTATTAAGAATTTTATTTACTTCAAAGACTATATTTAAACTTACTTCAAGCCGGATGTAGTGTCGCTCCCTTTAGTCCTAGCACTCAGAAGGCAGAGGTAGGAGGAGTTGTGAGGTCAACGCCAGTCTGGGACTACAGAGTGAGGTCCAGGTCACCCTGAGCTACAGTGAGACGCTACCTTGAAAAAATCAAAATAAATAATAAGTGAATCAATACTTCACTATTATCATACATTACTTACTTCACTGTTGGTGGCCGTTAATCTTGTCAACTTGATGACATTTACAATCATCATGGAAACAAACCTTTGATCATGTTTTAAGGGCGTTTCTAGGGGGTCTAAGCCTGACTCAAGAGGAGAAAGCATGCTAAACTTGACACCTCTCTCTCTCTCTCTCTCTCTCTCTCTCTCTCTCTCTCTCTCTCTCTCTCTCTCTCTCCTCCCTGAATTCAGGTGTGATTTGACCAGCTGCTTCACGCTCCAGCTACCATGACTCCCCTGCTTGATGGATGTATCCCCTTGAACTGTGAACCAAAAACCCTTCCTTGCTTGTGTTAATTTTTTTCAGGTATTTTATCACAGCACTGAGCCAAGCCCTGGTACACTAGTCTTCATTTTAAGCTCTTTCTAGGGGCAGTAAGAAGATCATCACTGAGTGTACAGTCTCAAAGGTTTTCTTCTGTGAGAATAAAAATCTACATTAGGCTAGGGATGTAGCTCAGTGGTACAGTGCTTTCCTAGCATGCTCTATCCCTAGCACTGGGAAAAATAAAATCTACACCTAAAAACTATTGGTATAAAGGGCAGAAACTTCAAACACAGGTGGTCCATGTAAACAGCTATTGGTATACTTAGCTTTTTTATTTTTATTTTATTTATTTTTATTTTATTTGAGAAAGAGTATGGGTGTGTCAGGGGTACATGCACTACTTTGTGCTTCTGACTTTAATTGCACACTAGAGAAATCAAACCTGAGCCTGAAGGGTTTGCAAGCAAAAAAAAAAAAAAAAGAAAGAAAGGCAAAACCAAACTCCAAAAAAACAAAATCCTGGATTCTCCCCCTAGAAAGTGCAGAAAGGAACACGGGTCTAGCCACACCTTGATTTCAGCTCAGAAGGACCCATTTGGGATTTCTGACCTCTGAGTTTGGTTTTGCCTTTTTCAGCTTCTAGAGACTGTGTCGCTTGGCTTGTGGGATGCTCCTTCATCTTCCTCAGTGGGCTGGATCCTTACACCCAGTTCCACTCTGGCTGTGCCTTTGACCTCCTTTCTCTGCTTGAAAACACTCCTGATTACACTAGCCCCCCCCCCATAACCCAAGCTTATCTCCTCATGTGCAATCCAGATCAGATGATCAGCAAACTTAACTCCATCTTTAGTCTAAATCCCACCTCACCATGTAACCCCATAGTCACAGGCTCTGGAGATTCGGATATGCACTGCCTACCCCAACATGTCCCAGAGACAGACACCACGCACACGGATTTCCCTGTTCTACTGGAATCCTAGACTTTTTCTGATGAATACTTCTATAAATATCTCTAACTTGATATTGTTCAAGATTTATTTAAAAACACTTCTTAAAAAAAATTTTGGAGATATTTCCAATGAGATGGTAGGTAGCCGCTCTCTGGGCATTAAGGATGGGGTCCATGGTGGATTATAAGCCAGTCACTAACCTGCTACAAGCCACAGACATCTCAAGACAAAAAAAAAAAAAGGAAAAGACTCAGTCACTAGTTTTCACTAGTGTTCACTAGTTTTCAGAACAACTAGAACCAGCTGGGAGAGCGATTGGACAAGATGACTGGGATGTGTGTTCCTCCCTCTGGTTAGATAGCATGGTTATCACTCACTGCACAGAACAACCATCTCGGTAAAGATTCCATCAGGCTCAAGCCAGTTCCCATCAGAAGTCCCCTGAAAGGCCAGGAAACCAGGAAGCTCCTTGGCAATTCCTCACCCTCACCTTCCTGTTCCACTTGGGAGACCTTCATTCTCCTTAACAAACCCACTTTGGCTCGCTCACTCCTTGTCTCTTGGGGTGCAGGAGGAGCTCAATGACTCCTCTGGACTCGGCTTTGATGGCCAATGATTTTTCCAGCAACTCAGCCCCCTGAGTTAAGCCCACCAAGAACTGAAAAAGGGGTCTCCAGTACTCAAACCCTACATCACCAAGACTGCAAAGCAGAAAACAACTCAACCTGATGGGTTTTTAATAATCACAATGACACCCCATCAGGAGAGCTCTTTCGGGTTTACAGTAAGTAGTATGCATCCATAATAGTCCTATTTGGGGTTGTGGGGGGGAATATTCTCAAAAAGTTATATATATATAGTAATAATATATAATATATATAATATATATATCATAATAATCTATTCAGCTGTAGGCAGGGGGACATAACGTTACATTTTGCTAATTTTACATATCTATCTCAAGCGTGAGCTTTTCCAGAAATTCTCAGTGTCTCCATTCAGTTAACCGAAAATATTTGAACTCTGTCTCAAATGTCACTGTCCTCCAATGAAAATAAATCATACAGGGTGTGGTGGTTCCTGACTGTAATCACCAGCACCTGGAATATGAAGGCAGGAGGATATGGAGTTCAAGGCCAGCCTGGACTTTATGAGACCCTGATTCAAAGAACAATTAATTAATTAATTACAACCTCAATTAGAGAAAATGCTCATATTTGTACTTCTTTTTCATTGAAGAATTATGCAGAATTCATGATTAAGGTATTAAATTACTGTCAGAACCAATCCAATTCTCTAATACTTTTTAGCCAATAAATAATGATCACAAAGACATTTTCCTGAATCCTCAAAACAGTATTTGAATATAGCAGTTTATTCTACAATACGTGATATTTGTGCTTTCAAGCTGTGTTCCTTAAAACCTTACAAATATGAAATGATGTACATCAAAAATAAAAAAAAAACCTCTTCTTCAGCCACATATATTTGGGAAAGGATGTGCACTAATTAAGCTCCTCTTTTAAAGGGTCACAATGCACAAATGTTAAGTCCCAAAGAACTGAAGCCCCTTTGTTTAGTATCACAGTTTTCAGAAAGTTTTCATAACACCCTTACACATATTCTGGCCTGAGCAAGTGAAAAGAGGGAACTAAGGACCCACCGATCCCCAAGGAGTACTGTGTAAGCAAGCACTCACCGTTTACTCATTGCAACTGGGAACACAGCCAACCTCAGTCTAGCCTCTCAGAGTATAAGGAATAAACAAACAGAAAAGCATTTGCAAATATCAAATGTCGACTCAATGCCAAACAGTAACTATGATTAAAATTTACTTGAAAAACACAAATGTGAAAAGGTTCTCTTGTCTCTGAGAATATATTCATATGTGTGAATCATTTAAAAAAATTCAGAATTCAATACAACTTTCAAAAATGCAAGTCTATAGAAATTATACCATATTTATAAAAAAAAATCCAAACAGGTATCTCAGCCCTTAAATATAGCCAAACAAGTCCTATCTACCATACTTGTATATAAAAGCAACAAAAAGACTTTTACAAACCATTTCAAAGGGCTTTTTCTTCATGCACTGAGTAATCAAAACTAATATTCAACTAAAAAAATTAAAGTTCATCTTGAAGGGTTAGGAAATCTTTTTACTTTATTCCGTAAGATTCTAGGAGCATTTCCCCTCAAAAATTTTTTAAATCTCATCTTTAACTTAAAAATATCAATATTTTAAATATTACTGTTTACTTCTTTTAAAAAATTCAGTGAAAGATTTGCTTTAAGTTCATAATCATTAAGTATAAATGATACAGTAGGGCCAAGAGGCTGATGGTGTTTGTTACAAATTCATCAATAAACAGCGAAAGCTATTTCTCCTACATTCAAGATTCTAAATAATCATTTGTTTTTACTCAAAGCTTCTTCAGAATGTTCACTTCTCCATCCAGCATAACCATGAGCTACCTATTCTCCTTCCATTCCAAGTTACCTGAGTAACCAATTCCTTTTCTACTTTGCCCCAAGTGTATCTCTTCAACCACTGATACATTCACCCAATAGTTATCAGATACCTACTACAAATCAGGTCCTGTGTGCCATTCAGACACACATTCAAGATCATGTTTTTAAAGAAATATTGGTACAGAAAGAAAGAAAAAAATTCAACAGGTTTAAAAAAAATTTTTTTCTAGAAGAGCTATAACCAACACATATGTATGGCAAAAAGACACGTCTGTGCCAGGCCAGGATGCTGGCCTGGTGACAGGCACTGCCACTCAGGGAACACACCTGAAGCAAGCATGAAGCACCCAGCCCAGAGCACTGTGTGTGCTAGTCGGCCAGTGTGGGCACAAGAAGGACCTGCAAGGCCAGAGAGATATCAGCCCCAAAGGCTCTTGGAGACCACACTAACATCCCTAGTCTGGGCTCAACAGAGGGCTTTGAACGAATGTTTACCAAGAAGAGTCAAAGTTTGAGATCCACATCTGGGAAAGACCGGATCAATGTGGAGAACTGAAGGAAAGAGAAACTCATAATTGATGAGCCCAAGCTGCATGTTTTCACAGAGCCTCCCAAAGTCCTTCAAGCTTCCAATAACGTGTGTGCAATGGGGACTATTGCACCGACATAACCGATTAGGAAATGGAGTTTCAGCTAAATTAAAAGATTTGCCCAAAGCCACATATTAATGAATAAAAGGCAGAAATAGCCCCCTAGAAGACTAGTATTCTCATTCTACTGCCTCATCCCCTACAATCCCTTGAAGTTAAAATAAGGGTCAAATTTGGATTGTATCCTACCCCCAGACAGCAGCTGGGGCAAATAAACTTGATCAGACAGATAGTTTCTGATTCTAACAGCATAGTACATACATGGTAGCTTAAAAAATTGAGAGCTGATATGGTAAAATTTGACATCAAACTGTGCTTTAGACCTGAAAATTGGCTGCTAGTGGATATTTTCACCACCCTTCATCAATAATGAACTTCAAAGCCCCAGATAAAGTGCATCGCCATCAGACAACCACATGGTCAACTCTGAACACAGAATCTACTCATCTGCCAATCACAACATAAGCCTCCTAAATGATGCTTCATAGGCAGCAAATTATAGCAAATTCTGATTTAGACAGGCACAGCAGTACAAGCCTGTGATCCCAAGACTTGCGAGTCTGAGGCGAGAGAGGGGATTTGTAGGTCCATAGCCAGCCTAGACTACATAACAAGATCCTGACACATGTATACATACACAAAACATCTCTGGTTTTCACTGAGAATGCTTGGTAAATGGGGTGTTCTAGCACATTTAATATTCTGGTTATCTAGAATTTAACATATACCATTTTTCAGAGAATTAAAGAATTTAAAATTAAAAATAGACTGAAGCACTCAGAAAGGGGAGGTAGGTGACCATGAGTTCCAGGTCAGCCTGGGTTAGAGTGAAACCATGCCTTAAAAATAAAAGCAGCTTACTTGAGTGTTTACTTATGATCTTCATTGTAGTACATTATTACTTGAGTGTTTACTTATGATCTTCATTGTAGTACATTATTATTAGGGGAGAGAGGATTTAAGACTACAATCTCTGTAAAAAAGGTGAAAATAAATAAATTTGAAATAAAAATGGCATTCCATATGAAAGTTAAAATTAATAATAATAATTAACGTTCAGTAAAGGCTTGCCGGGGACTTGTATTTTGTATCTATCTGTCTGCTCGTTGTATTATACTTTATGTTATTTAACTCAATAATAAATAGAATTCTTCTAAGTCAAGAAAAAACAAATCTAGTTATCTTAGATTGCGCTGGTTGCTTGGCTTCTGGAAAAATGAAAGTTCTATTTCACCACAATCACTCATTGACTGATTTTCTTCATAGCCTCCAGATAATGAGTGACTTAATCAGCCAAGCGCCTCCCTCCAGCCTCGTAGTTCCCAGAACCATTATTCTTTCATAGTTGTCAGCTCTGCCCTTACAAGCTGACATTTCATTAAGAGAAATAATTGAAAATCTCACTTTCAGGTCCATCTGAGGGTCTTCCCCCACAATTTCTCTACTTTTTTTACTCCTGCCCCGGAGCAGTCATAAAGCATTTCTGTCTGTGTTAGTTACTATTTGCTTGCTGGTCCTAGATTCTGAGATACGCTTCCCTCACCTTGGGTTGGTTGCTGCTGCTCTTTTCCTCTCTGACCACTGGGTGAACACATGGGGAGGGCAGCATTCTTGTCGCAGTTATTCTCATGCATGGGTTTCCACCGAGGGCCATGTTGCTCACTCTGACCCCAGAAATATCTGTCAACTGCAAATTTTAATTGTTCTAATTGTGACTATTAAGTGTTTAAAGAAGAGCTTACTACTGGAATGTAGTGAGTGGACCCAAAAGTGTTACTAAATATCATGCAATGCACATCCTCCCCTCTTATAAAAAATACACACGTGCACGCACACACATGAATGCTTGAACCCCATAAATATATATTGGGTTCACAATGTCAGCCGTGCAAGTTTGAGAAGCCCTGGGCTACCATATGATCTCGGGCCAAGTACCAAATCTTTCAGTTAGCACTGAATACAAATTAAAATATAAGTCATCAACTACACGTCCATGGCATCTGAAGAACATCGTGGTGAAGAGCATGACCACCTCCGGATAGTGCCTTCCTGACAGCTATGTTCGTGGTTAAGAATTAAATGACACACGCTAACAGTTAGACTTGCCGTTTAACAGACCTTGCCTTCTTGTCAGGAAGAATCGCCTGGTCTGTTGGGAACTGACTCTTTCTATGGCCGATCAGCCACTACTATGATATTTACAAGAATCTATATGTAATTCGCATTTTAAGAAATCTATGAAAAGTAATGAATAGTAAACTGATTTCTAGCCCTAGAACACGCTTGCTCAACATCAGTAATATTAACACTGAGGCTGGTAGTTCTTTGTCGGGGAGGGAGGCTATCAGGCCCACAGCCTCTCTGGTCTCTGACCATTAGATGTCAGCAGCAAGCTCCCCTCATGAGAAAATATCCCCAGACGTGGCCCTGGGAAACATCATCACTCTCGGAAACCTAAGGATTTATAGTTTTTTAATGTTGATAATCTTAGCATAGAATTATACTTTTTATCCTACTGTGCAAAAATAAGAATAAACATAAGCTAAAAAAAACTTTGCATTGTTTGTTTTTTTTTTGAGACAGACAGATCAGGGTCTCATGTAACCCAAGCTAGTCTTGAACTCCATAAGCTAAGGATGACCTAGAACTCCCAAACCTCCTGCCTCTACCTCCCAAATGCTTACCCAGCTTTATAGGCTAGAAGCTTACACACAGAACAGGATTCAAGCATTATGATAACCTGGATTATGTAAACAGTGAAAGCTCTAAACACTAAATTTGTTATTAATTTTTTTGGTTTGCAGTTAGGCTTTTAGCAATATTGTTTACTTTGTGCCATAAGAAGATTTATAATTAAAAAGGGACAGTTAGCATTTATTCAACATCTACTGTATACTACATTTTAGTAAACTTACACACATAAATAAGCTTTTAAAATCCCTTTCAGTGACAGAATAATTCCATAAGATAGATCCCACTTTAAAATGAGACAATTACCATGGTGGGGGAGAATATCCAGAGACACGGCCCCCCTCAGTAACAACACACTAGGGCCAGGAGAACCGGGCTGACTCCTAGGCTATCCATGATCCCCTGCCCCAAGGACTGAACCAGATGGCCCACAGAGGAGGATATCCAGCTGATTGGGGATGGGAAAGAGGGGTATTGGGGAACTGGGGATAACAACTCATCATTTGCCCACTAAATAATGTAACTCATTATGGACAATAAAAAAATAATAATAAAATAAAATGAGACAATTAAACCACAGATAGGTTAAATAACTTGCCTCAAGTCACACAGGTAATCTGAGATAATAGAGGGCATTCTACCCTGCACAGCCTGCTGTGGTTAGAACGTGCAAAGTCCCGGACAGGCTCTGTGTTGGGACACTTGGTTCCCAGATGGTGACATTATTTGGGAAGGTGGCAGAAGCTTTAGGACGTAGAGCTCAGTGGAGGAAGTGCAGCACTGTAGGTAGGCCTTGAGGTTTCATAGCCTAGCCCACTTCCTGTTCTCTCTCTCTCTCCTCTCTCCTCTCTCTCTCCTAAAAAACACAGGCCAACTAGAGAGAGAGAGAGAGAGAGAGAGAGAGGAATCCATGCTCTCAGCTGCTGCTACACATACTTCTCCCATAATGTCATGTTCATAATTGCATAATAAAAATACATTTCTTTCACTGACATTTCCTCTGCATCCAGTGTCCTGGAAAGCATGGGCCTCGGGATACCTGCTATGTTGTTTTCATATTATTACCACTGGTACTACCTCATCCTGCCTCTACCCCAACTTGATGATTTGCTCTCACATGCCAGGGCTACACTTTCCTTCAGATGGTATCATGATCTGATACCTTGCTTCAAACAAGACCATTTGGGAGATAAAACATGATACTTCCAGGACACTACACCAGGGCTCATTGGTCAGATGTCTTCATGGAGGCAAGTGTTGAGCTGTGACCTTTGTCAGTGATAGGCGTGTTTGTTCTAAGCCTCTTGAACTTCAGGGGGACCCATCTCTACACCATAATCTAAGAGTCCTGTGAGTGATGCTTTCCTTGTGAGCTGTGTGACCTCAACCTAGTTACTTCACTCCCTTTGTCTTTTCCTCATCTGTAAGACGAAGAGAACAGTAGTGACTGTCTCATGGGGCTGTAGTGAGGATAAAAATGAGTCAGAATGCACTGAGCACCCATTGCTTGGTACTGAGTACAAACTCATTCATCTCTCTAGATATCTTCATGCAGGCTTGCTCACCAGTAGAATTTCTATGGTTACAGGTCTCTACAATTTGAGGAATCCAAAATAATCAAGAAAATAATCAAAAAAATTAAATAAAATCAATTTGAGGAATCAAAAATAAGCACCTAGACCATGTGGTAGTTGAATGCATAGTATTCCACACAGCCTCATGAGTTTATGATTAAGCCTCATACTCAATCCCCAGCCTGTGGCTATGTGGGGGTGGAGCCTTGCTTGAGGAGGGATGCCACTGGGGATGGGCCCAGATCCAATCCCAGTACTTAAGACAATGTCAACCCAGATGATGTGATGCCCAGTCTCCGCTCTTCCATGCTTTTCTCTCATCATGAAACTTACATTTGAGACTCAGAAACAAACTCTCTTCTCCCATAAGCTGCTTTCAGTCAGGTGTTTTGCCTCAGCAGTATCTGCATTGTTTTTATTGTCCCAATAATAAAATGATAAATACACAGATTCAAATGCTGACATATACTGGATCTACTGGCATAGCAAATTGAATAGTACAGGGGCCATTGGGGTGGGAGATGAAACTCAAAACCTGGAAGGTAGAAGAAGAGAAGGAGGGCTGTAGTTAACTGACCTAACTCTGGCTCCTTCTTCATCCCCGCCAATAATAGGCACACGTAAACAAGCGCGCACACACACACACACACACACACACACACACACACACACACACACAAAACACTCTCCCTTCTCAATGAACAGATATAGTTACCAGCCAACTAGAAAGAGATTCGACAGAAAGAGCCAAAAATGTGGTGCCAACTGGCTGTGTGACATGCATCATAATGTCTGCCCCAAAAGCAGCCCCTGACATCTAGTAAGTAGAAACACGACAGGCAAAACAGGAATCAGGAGTCACTGTGATGAGGAAAACCAACGTGAAATGTCCTAAGCCACCCAGTGAGCACAGCTGGGTTAGGAGGACCACGCTTAGAATCCTAGAACACATCCGAGGGTAGAATCTTCCAACAGTGTTTTTTTAAACTACATGTTTTCTTATGTATAAGGGAAGGAAATGAAATTATTTCAAAATAAATAGTCATACATGTCCACAACATGGTTGGTCCTATGAATCACCAGCAAGCTAAAAATAAGTTTCTGGAGTCTTTATAAGACAAAAATTTGCCAGGAAAAAAAAATAAAACAAAAACAAAACATTGGAGGGAAAAAAACTAGACTTACGATGTAAGAAAACATCCCACTTTATTAAGAAATAAAAATATGCAAGAAGTTGGTATGTGGGATTTTGTAATTTTTAAATGGAGATTTAAATTATAAGACCATCAATGTGTACTGTAAAAAAAAAAACTCTAGCTGAGTCTCTTGGAGAAAAATAAAAGTGTGAAGAATTAAAGAGAGTTCTCAAAATCTTATTTAAGAATGCCCTGGGATCTCTGAGATGGGAAGGGTCAATAAGTGGATACCAGACAGTAAAGGTAGATACACACTGCTGATGAGGAATTAACAATCCTGATGAGAAATCAGGGTGTGCCCTAGGCTGCAATCTTACAATGAAAACAAGAAAGGCGCTTACATGGGCTGGGGATAAGGCTCAGCAGTAGAGTACTTGCCTAACATGAGTTCAATCTCCAGCCACGACAAAAGGAAGGAAGGAAGGAAGGAAGGAAGGAAGGAAGGAAGGAAGGA